>PVJH01010631.1:0-72919 GCA_004026705.1 Nesogale talazaci | reverse complement strand
CTCTGATTTTTACCCTTCAAATTCCATTCTTGTTTCCCAGAGTCAAAAATTGGAAAAACTCAATGCCAACAAATTATTTCAGACTCACAAAATACAATATATAAGTACAAGGAAACAGAGCACCTCATCTTTCTCCCTCAAAACAGCAAGTGGATTTGAACTCCCAACCTTGTGGTCAACATTACATTTACTCAACAGCACTGAAAAGACTGCTGAGGTTTTACCCTCAAAGAGGGTAAAATTCTTTGAGGAAATACTAAAGAGATGGAAATAATACATGCAGAATATGTATAGACCAATATGGAAGATAGGTCAAGAAATAATCATTTTGTATTTTGACATTTTTGTTTTATAAAGACTTGTCATTCTCTAACAGTAACATATGATCTATCCATATTTGTAAAAAGTGTGAAATATGCATATAGACTCCTCACCATCAAGACATTGCACTATAATTAAAGTGAAAGTATGCATATATCTATATCTATATCTATATCAATATCTATATCAATATCTATAAACCTATCTCTATACATGTGTATATATACATACATATATATACACACATACACAGAGAGAGACCTTGGTGACTGATTAAAATACTCTTATTGCAGGCATGCATCAGCGAACATCCACCAGGTCATCTGTGAACTAAGAGTACATAATTTGGCCATTGTACAAACACCATATTGCACACAGCTATTTCTTCACAACTTGAAATTAAATCCCTTTAAACACTATTACATGAAAATCTTAAGAGTTCTGACTGGAAAAAAACCCAGCACTCTAGCCACTGGATAAAGGAGATTGGCCTTGTCAGGTGGGTATGCAGTTGGCTTGCCAGAGACTACAACCACAGCCAGTTGGATTGGGACTATGTCCTTTTTCTGAAAAAGAAAGGGGGTGACCAGATGGAGGGGTAAGGTTGGAGTGGTGAGTGGTGATATAGAAGCAGGAACCAGGTGTCTGAGTGCTGGTAGATTCCCTGCCAGTGAACACATTGGCCACTTCTGCCCTGTTTTTCCTGATCATATGCAAACCCCACAGGCACCATCCATACCCAAGAGTCTGCAGGAGCATCTGGACTGACTAATGCCACTAGTGTCCCCAGCAGAAATGAAGCTGGTGATGTCCTCCATCGAAAGCAGAAGAAAAGTTCACACTGCTGCTGGGGAGGCGACGGAAACCAGGAAAAGGTGAAAGAAACGGCGAAGGAGAAGGCTCTATATTGATTGGACTATGCTCTGAAATCCTGTTGCCCATTTATTCCTGAGGTGTAGAGTCTTAGAAGAAAACAATTACAAAAGTACTACTGTTTTGTCTTTAAAAGAATTAATGAATGAATGAGTGAAATACCAAGTAGCATAGATGTACATGTAGTAGGACGTGACCTGAAGAAACATTAAGTGATTTCCAGCTGTACATGTGATATACATGCATTAGACAAATTGTGAATGAATAATCATGCTCCAAGTTTTTGTTACAGATGTTCTGTCACTATGTAGCAGTAGTAAAGTATATACCCAAATATCTATGAAATGTAAAATATGCATATACATATACACACTGCCTTCAAGCCAGAGAAGGAACTCATATTGGCATTCAGACCTATCAGTTGCAACATGGGAAAGAATTGAGATTACAGCCTCACAGATCCGAGATTGACTAGTTTGAGGTTGGTATCAAGTCAATGGCAATGAGTATATACATCTGGGGAAATCAGGGTGGCCTGTGATATATGTGTCTGAAGTTTATTATTCACCCATAGCCCAGGTGCTATTTCTTTTACATATGTCACTCTGTCTTTGTTCTATATTAACAGACATATCTCATTTTGCCTTCGACTACTTTTTATAAATTCTTTGCATTTGGGTATGACTTAGTGGAAGTTAATTTTAAGAACAATATGAAATTGTGTCATGTAGAAACTTGGGTTGCAACCAGTATTCTCTGTCTCTTGAGAACTGATAGTCTTGACACAAGGTTCAGGGATGTCATATTGATATTTTAAGGTCAATCTTTCTGGGAATTGCTATTTCATAGAGATGGGAAAATCCTACAACCCAGTTTTGTTTGCTTGCTTTATTTTCCCAGAGAGCTTAGTGTTAAATATATACCAAAATACCACTGAAAATATTACTTTCTCCTGTGTATTGTGTGATATCTAGGGGAGCATGCAGAATGAGTCCTTACCTGAAACAGTGCAGAAACCTAAGAATACCAAAATTGTTCATAAAATCACAGGCCAAATGTCAACTCAAAAAAATATTTTCAAATTTTAAAAAGGGGCACAAAACTAAAATATTCAGAAGAAGTGGAAAAGAGGGACAGTGAATTTTTAGAAAAACTTGGTCAATTGTTTGCTGTACTATAAATGGAACTCTACAGTAAATTAGAGAAGCAACAACTCCAAAAACGAATTTTCAGAACAGTAAGTTATTGCCATTTATTAAATCCTAAGATCATTGAAAGTTGAAGAAAATTTCTTAGCATTGAACAGAACTTACACTGTTAAAAGTGAAAGAAAATCCTTCTATTGGTGCACAGGCATAGCATGAGCAAGACAACACATTGGAATTGAAGATTTCAAATGGTTTCAGATTCTGAGGAAGAGCTGAACTTCTTATATATTAAAAATGAGAATGGACATCAGTGACCAAAATCACTTGTATTTGAGAATATAGGTAGCTACAAGGCAAAAGCAAGTTATAACTTTGTGAGACCAGATAAACTATTTTTTATATAAAATTCCTGGTGTTAACCTAGAAAAAGATTTTCTGAAAATCTACCTGGGCCTTCTTCATGAGAAATGTTGCACAATCTCCTGAACATCCTGGTGTATAGTTCCTGAGATTTCTTAACACCACATCCTTGATTTATCCATTGTTTCTTTTTTTTTGGGGGGGGGGGGCATCACTGCCCTGGTGGGAGTAGGAAGCCCAAGCCTTGCTCCTGGAGAGCTGCTTCTGGATTTGAACCGTCAACCCTGTGGGCCGCAGTCCCACACACAACCACTACGCCACCAGGGCTCAGCCCTTCTTGATTGTTTCATGATGATGGTTAGTGTTTTATAAGAAGTTACTTGTCATAGATGTCTAAGTAAGATCATAATGTCTTAGGAATACAGAAGAAATAATTTAGGAAAACAAAAGCTTAATTAAGAAAGAGAACTTTGATTCTGACATAGGTTCATGTCAATTGTCAATGATTGTCATTGTTAATCATTCTAGCATCTCAATTTTAGAATGACTTCATACACACTCACTATTCATCTTGGTTCTCATAAAATTTCTTTGATCATCACTTGTTTGGTTCCTTTCTCGTACATACAATTCCAGAAGGTACACCGACTGTGTAGTTACTGAGCTTTCGAGACACAAGACCAATACTAGTGCATACTACTTAGAAGAACATTTATTAGGGATATCTTGAAACAATCCATGTACATGCTACAGCTGAAGATCCTTTGGCTGGGGTATGTTTGGAGTAAGGATACATATGGAGAAGCAAGTTAACAAGAAAATAAATATAATTAAAGATGTAAAAATAGTTTCCTTGAAAGTTGTGTCCTATAAAACACAACTCATATCACAAGGGTTTAGTGATTCCATACTTAATTTGATTTGCCACACAATAATGAATTTAGTAAGATAATTAAACTTATTTGCAACATAGAACATAAACAAGAACTGATAGCATTATAACTGATAATAACAAGAAATAGTATCGAGACATAATGTGTGTTGAATGAAACCAGGTATCTCTTTGAATGTTCTATCTAATCTCTCATTCTACATTTGTTAGAGTATATCCCAGTGAAACAGGAGGTATTAGCAATGACGTAAACATCTCCAGGACCCCTAGTGCTATAGAGGTTATGCATGGGGCTGCTAACCCCCATGCCTGCAGTTGGAAACCATCAAATGCACCCCAGACAGGAGAGGTCTTCTATTCCTGTAAAGAGTATAAAGGAAATAAGATACCAATAGAGTATTTCCACTACCAGAAATAGTTGTGGGTCTAAAAACAAGGTACAAACATTTCCAAAAGATTCATAAAATATTTTTCTGAAATATTAGAATTAGTTGTCTGATAAGGATACTGTCTGCTTCTAGCCACTATTGTTGTTAGCAATATTATGTACAACAAAACATTAAATTGCGTGGATCCTGTGCCATTATCATAATTGTTCTTATTGCTTGAAATGGTGAAATGTCAAATAGGTTTTTTTGGTATAGTGACAAGAGAAAATTTCAAAGGACAGTCCAATAAGGCAAAGAAGAGTATTAAAATTCAATGTACATACTCTGGAGTCAATGTCAAAAATGAAGAATATGCTGAGCGTATATCAATCTGAATGAAGTCAAGAAAAATTTAAGTCCCTAATTGAAATATTGAAGGTTTCTATAGGCAAAACTTTGAATGATAAAGGAAGTATCAGAAAGAATTGAAAGGATTGCACAATCATATAAAAAGTTTGACATTATACATGATTTCATTTTTCCATGGATCCAAGATTCAGGTACATAGAAACATAAGTCAAGAAATCAAAAGATGTATTTTCCTGGGCATGTCTGCTACACAAGAACTTTTTAAAGTGTTAAAGAACAAAAATATCACTTTGAGGATTCGGCTATCCCTAACCCAAACCATCACATTTTCAATCACTTCACATACCCTGTGAAAATTGGACAATGAATAAAGAAGATTACAGAAGAATTAATGCCTTTGAATTGTGGCAATGGAAAATAATATTGAGAATACCTTGGGCTTCCAGAAAAACAAATATATCTGCCTCAAACAAGTGCATCCAGAATGCTCTTTGGAAGGAAGGGTGGGAAAACTGTGCTTCACATACTGTGGACATGTTATCAGGTGGGACCAATCCCAGGGAAAATGCACCATGTTTGGTAACATAGAGGGTGAGCCAAAAGAGGAACACATAAGGAGATAGCCTGACCCAGTGGCTGCAAAAACAGGCTCAAGTAAAGTAGTAATTCTGATAGCTCAGGCCCAGTTAGTGCTTCATTTATTCTGCTGTTCATTGGATTAGCATGAGTGGGAATTTGCCTCAGCACCTAGCAACAATCATAATCTATGAACTTCCTATATGTAAATTCCAATTTTCTATTGAAACAAGGGACCTTATAATCAGACATTTATAGTAGAGCTTATCTATTATAGCTGTCACAGTGAAACTCTAAAGACCCTGTGGGACTCAACAAAAATTTTGTTTTGATTTGGGGTTCACGAGCGTTGACATACAAACATATTGAGGTCAATGGGCTAAAACTGATGCTGCATTTAGTCTACACGAATGAATGTTCTACCAATCCATTAAAAATTCAACAGGATCAGGAGAAGGGGAGGGTCAAAAAGAGAACACAATAGATCAATTATTTTTTTCATGTCTTACACTCACCAGTGTGTCACTTCACCTACTTCTCTGCTGTCTATCCCCTGGAAGGAGGCTGTAGATAGATCATTGTGATTGGTTTCCTCTTTTTCCTCCCACCTTCTCCTTACCCTCTTAGTATGGCTACTCTTAATTTTTGTCCTGAGGTGTTTAACTGTCCTGGGTCTCCTGTGTTTCTAGCTCTTATCCGTACCCATGTATATGCTCTGGTCTAGCCAGATATATAAGGTAGAATTCGATTCTTAATAGTGGGGGAGGAGGAGGAAAGATTAAAGAACTAGAGGAAAGATGTTTCGTCGGTACTATACTGCATCCTGACTGGCTCATATCCTCCCTGCTACTCTTCTTACAGGACTTCTTGGAACATAGTAAGCAAGTTGCTGATGCATATATTACAATATTCATTGTGTTAATTTAGATTGTCTAGAGAAACAAACACAGAGATATTCATATATGTACAGAAGAGAATTTTATATCAAGAAGCAATTATACATCAATAAAAAGGACACAGCCAGTCTAGATGAAGTCCATAAGTTCGTTATTAGCCATAAGTCTGATACTAGCCCCTGAGTCCCTCCTGAAGTTCACACAGCATATGCAATTATGCTGACTGCAGAAAGGTCACTGGCTGGTGGGTAGAAGGTCTTCTAGATCCAGTGGCAGTGGAAACATCACCACGCAGCTCCTCCCTTTCTCAAGTGTGTCTACTTAGCAAGGAAGGGAAGGCAGATAGAGAGTGGGTTCAGCTCCCAGTTAGCTGTTTATCTCTATTGTACCTCCTAATGAGGTCATCCAGCTGTAACTCAATTGTCAGACTAAACTCCACCCCTTCCCTCTTAATATCCTCAAGTTGATAGATAATCTAACCACCACACTGATTTTTCTGTTGTTGAAAATACCATAAAAACATGTGTTATGGATTTGACTGTGTCTCACCTGAAATATGTTTTAAATTCTAATCTCTATGACTGGTTACTCTTCTGCTTTTATATGAGTTGTCTTTTATGGTAATGAAGAACACTTAGAGTATAGTGTATCTTGAATGTCTTTGTTTTGAGATATAAAATAGTTTAATTAACAATAGAAAACAGAGACAGTGGGGAAAGATGCCATGACATATGAAGCTCACTCAGGACCAGAAGTGCAGAAGAGATAAGGACCTTTCCCAGGGCCAAGAGAAATTGAATGCCTACCCCTTGAACTAGTACCTTGAGTTCAAGGTACCTAAATATATTTTTAGCTACCTAAATATATTTGTGATGGAAAAGAATGTAAAATATACTGTGATGGTTTGAACTGTGTCAACTTGCTTGATCTACTTGAGTTAAGGCCTAGTAATCCCCCACTATGTTCCATAATGCAATGTAATGAACGTCATAATTCACTCTGCTGTGAGAAATCAATAACTTTTAAGAAGACATTATGGAACACTACCTCCTTATTCACATCACAGTCCTGATGAAACTAAAGGGATGTTTCCTTGGAGCTGTGGGCTACTTCCTCAGAGACTGTTGATAGCTTGTTTGTGTCTTGCTGGATATGGGGCTTCAATCTGTCTCATTGATCTCGGCCTCTTTGGACTTGAGTCTGTGGTCTACCATTATTGTCAGCCAACATTTTGAAGTGAATATGCTGCCATCTGAGTTACTATGTTAGCTGCCGTCTCCGGCTTCATGAGATTCTGCAATCACAGGCCAGATCCAATGACTTTCCATTCATCTTCTTTTGCACTCGCCAGCCTGTCTTCCTGATTTCCATTCATTCACATACACAGAGGAGCCAGTCTAGAGATGGCTCCAGGTTGATACCTGAACCACCCATAGTCTTCAACTATGTTGAACTTACCTACATCTACAAACGTGTAAGAAATTTTTGATATACATTTTTCTCTTCATAGATACTATATTTTATTCAGTTTTATAACACAAGTAGATATTTTTAAAGGCATTCTAGAATCTGCACATTGTCATCCCATCTTCTGATATACTTTTCTAATGCTTTTAGAAAATGGTGTGTATATATGTGTGTGTATGTGTGTGCACCTTGCTTCTAAAAAAATAAATAAAAACACCGCCCCCCCCCAAAAAAAAACAGTATAAAACATATATGATGGATTTTAAGAAGAATGAGAAAATTTCTCTTGGAAGCATTCAGATTGCTCTTTAGACAAAAGTACGGCAGCGTTAGCAAAGTGTACCTCATACACTTTGGACCTGAGCTCAGAAGGGAACAATGTATGGAGTAGGATTCTGGACCTGGTCAAAGGAGGGTCAATGAAAAAGAGGATGACCTTATGATCAGGACATAGAGGCACTGGGTGATTTGACAGTCTGAGAAGAGGTAATCATTGTGGAGGTGTAAGAATAGGAGGTGCAATGACGTTTTCTAGGCTTGATCCCATTTTCATTCTCAGTCCAAGGCGGAGTGTTGGCTTACCTGCAAAGTGGCATCGGCTCACTTCTGTTTCCGGGACCAGGCCTGCTCTTGTTCTTGAAGACTGCCACCCCCCAGCAGCAGTGGACAGCTTCACCTTTCACCCAAGTGCTTTTTTAGTAACAATGAAGCTATCAGGAAAGCATTAAGTAGTCACAATTTTTATAGGACTCCCTGATCTGTTTTCACTTGAGGAGGCGTGTGCCACCTACACAGATTTCATGTGCTAAAACTGTGGCACCTTGAGCATATTGAAGGACCAACATTGCAGGTTATGTGTTAAGGTTTTGGTCAGTATGAATAGCTAGTACAATGAAAAATCCAATAAAATTACAAGATTGCTTCCAAAAAAGAGGAAGGTCTAAGGAGAGCTATGAGACAGTGGCTGCAACAATGAACTGAGTGATCACTGCAAATGTGAAGATTTGATCGGACTGCCCAGCATTTTATTTGGCTGAAGTTAAAATAGTTATGTTGGAGGCACTTATCAGGCCCTCGTAGTAATGACAAAGTGTGAGCAAATGCATACATATTTTTAAATGCCACCCTCTTGTGTTGTTATTGTTAGAGCAGTAATAGATACATAAGACAAAGAGTAACTAATCTGGCATCTCTTATGTTACACCAGCCCCTGCCTTCCAGTGAACTTGACTCAGAACACACCTAAGGAGAACAGCGTCCTTTGCCATCGAAGGATCGCTCCTTAGAGTTTCTCATAGGGATTTCTCTGCACGCTCACCTTGATCCCTTAGTGTGACTGCTTTCGAATAAGAAGACTCTTGTAACTAATAGCTCACAAATGAACCCACAGCACCACAGCGTTCTTTACGGAGGAAGCCAAAGAAACCAAGAGGTTCTGAGTTCTTTCACATCTTTTGCTACGGGAACCACCATGTTTGAGGAAAGCGAACTAATGTAATTTATATTGTTATGTTTAAAGATTTTTACCTAGGGAGAGCAATATGGGGCAGAAGATAACTTTTGAAATGTTGAGAGGAAACTAAAAAATTCATCTTTAATAAAAGCAAAAATTTCTCTTTTCTTATGAATAGTTTAACAGGCACTATGTTAAAATGGGTCAAAAAGTAGCTCCAAGGACAAGTTGAAATTACATCAAGGTTTTTACTTGAATGCCATTTCACTAATAACTGCAATAATTGAAGAAGCTATCTAAAGCAAGTTGTAAATCAGCTAATTATTGCTCTGTTTATGCTATCTATCAAATAATGCATTTCATTTGCTGTAATAAATATTACCTTTAGGAAGATACAGGTGTAATGTCTATGCAAAATTAATTAGGAACAAAATCAATTATCAGTATCAGATAAAGTCGTTATGTTGATGAATTGGAAAGAGGCATGTAGTTTGTAAGGTGAATATCCAATATACATATTTATTATCATAACAAAATATAAGTATGGGGAAATTGAATTCACTTTAAAGTGTTGCCAATTTAGTCTTTCCATACAAAAGGCTATTTTTACTGACTCTACATTTTTTTTCCTTTGCTTAAAACCCCTGCTTCTTTCTCAAATGTTTCCCCATTCCTTTTATTCTTCTTACATGTCATCTTTAAAACCTCAAGACTAGAAAATTCGTTCTCTTATTCAGAGAGAGAGGGAGAGAGAGAGAGAAGGGAGAGGAGCTGGAGGGACAGAAGAGAGGCAGAGGAAGAGAAGGGGAAGGAGTGGGGGAGGAAGAGAAGAGAAAGAAGAAAATCAGATGAGAAGTAGGGAGAGAAGCTTCAATTTTTTGTTTATTCTTAATGGAGACATGCTTTGGATTAGCAGAAGGAGAGAACTGTAAAATATTCCAAGTGGGGCTTGATCGAAAGAAATTTAAAAAATATACTAGAAAATGAAATATCCTAGTTTAATATACTACTAATAAAAGGCCCTTGAACTTTCTAATGCTTTCACACCAAATGAAATGTGTTTAGATAGGCATATCCTTGGAAAACAGAGATCAATTAAGCAACATTGCCTTGACAGTGCTGTTGTTGTTGTTGTTTTTCACTAAAAGCAAGTTGATTTGGGCTCATGCTAGACCCTTCAAGATTCTGAGATTGTAACTGTTTACAGGAATAGAATGTCTCACTGGTCTCCTGCAGAACCACAGCTGGTTTCGAACTGCTGACCTTGTGGTTAGAATCACAACATGTAACCACTATGCCACCAGGATTCCCTCTAATCACTTATGACTCCCAACTACCCTTGCACCAGTAAACACTGCCCAGTTTGCACCATCCTCACAATCATTGTTACATTTGAACCCAAAGTTGCAGCCACTGTGTGAATCTATCGACACCAGAAAAGGAATAAAAATTGAGGATTAGTAGTGGATGCTTTCTTTAATAGATGTGGTGCTCTTGAAGATCTCTGACATTTACATGCTGGTAAGTATCCTCCATAAATGAAGTTCATTTACCTCTCAACACTTAATAGGGTCGTGGTTACACATTGATCTCCTAAACTCAAGATGACCAGTTTTAACTGCCCCCCCCCAACTAACTCTCTCTCTCTCTCTCTCTCTCTCTCTCTCTCTCTCTCTCTCTCTCTCTCTCTCTCTCTCTCTCTCTCTTTCTCTCTCCCCCCAGGAGAAAGATCAGACTATACTTTCATCTTTCATACAGAGCTACATGCGGTCTTGACCATCCACAGGAGAGGTTCTATCCTGCCCTACTGGGTCTCTATTTGTCAGAATCAATTAAAAGGCGATGGACTTTTTGTTGTTGTTGTATTTGAGTGTGCATGTGCGACTTTAATGTGTTTCCTAACATGTTAGGAAAGCTTAACATTGAAACCGTATTTGTACATGAAGACTTCAGAGCCTGGTGGAGAGGGACAGAAAATGACCACACAATATATGTACACCACATGCTGTGAAACCACTGAAAGACAAACGACTGTCTGTGTGATGCGTTGCAATCACAATGCTTCCACCTCACAGTAGCTCTAAAGTTTGCTCTAGGGTAGGGCAGTCCCTGCATGTTTCCTTTATTGGAACACTTGGTGGGAGTAGAGAACCTTTCATTTCTTCCGCTGAGTGATGGTGGTTTTGAACTGTTGTCAAGACATAACCAGTGTGACATCAAAACTCTTCTGTGGAAGCATCAAAGGGCTCATTCTCTGCCAGTGAGTCAATTCAGATGCATTGTGACCACATAGGACAGAGTAGCACTGTGCTGCAGGGATCCAGGCCACCTCTTTATGTTTGAGCGGGGAAACTGATGTAGACTGAGCAGAGAAAGGATTCTCTCCAAACTTTGAAAACCATGGGGTTACCTATCATATATTTAAGAGCAATGTTTTCTGGATTTTTTTCTTCAGATAGTCCCACACAGGAGATTATTATCTATACTTATAATGCAGAAGATTTAGTCTGAGAAAAAATAAAGATAGATTAAAAGGTGAAATCGGGGTGCATATAGTGATCCAAATAGAGATATCTGAGTATTTCCTTGGCAATATTATAACTAAATCATCTGTTTCCACTAAACTCTGCATAAAAAGTGAGGACGTCTTTTAAAAGATGGAATTAAGTGCCAGAGACACATGGATTTGAAACCCAAACTTCCACTTACTATTTATATTGCTTTCAGAGGTAAATCTTGCTTTATCTCCATTTCCATTGGCCTGTAAAGGAGAGCAATAGTGCCTATGGTATGAGATTTCCAGTAGGATTTTCGAAGGCAATAGATGATAAAATAATTTCACTCTGTGACATCTAGTGGGAACTCGGTGCATGTTACCTGTATTGAATAAAATTGCTTGCAAAAAATGACAGCAAAGCCAAGGTAAGACTGGATGAGGCTTTGGACTGAGGAAATTCTCTTTAGAATTAGCCCCTTAATGAAATCGGACTTCAGTGTTATTAGGAAATGTGTCTGGCGGTTAGGTGGCATTTGAGAAGGTTAATTTTGCTTTATCCACTCAACATCTACTTTGGTTAGTGAGTTTTAAGATAAAGCACACACACATACACACACACACAAACCGGGCAGCTTTGGGAGAGCTATTGTACTTCAGACCACAAGGATTTCATTTGGAGACAAACCCTATCATTTAATTCCCAAAAACATAGCCAGAGTCAAACTTTTCTTTCCTGTGGTCAGTCTCACCTACCCACAGAAATGGGATTCCTTCACCTTCTTAATATGCAAATTCCAATCTAAAAACAGTGGTGAGAAAGGCACCATTCCCTTTGTAGACTTTCTTTACCTTAGCAATAGCAACTAACGTCATACTTTTCCTATATTACTTAAACCACATAAAATGATACCATATTAAGGTTAACTTGGTAATTGCTTTTTTAATTAATAGAGATTTTCACTTGCCTGAAATAAACCGAAAATCAAAACCATTCTTTTACAGTCAATTCCAACTCAGGAATGCCATCTAGCAGAGAACAGAACGACTTCCCAACGGTTTCCGAAGAGTGATTGTTTGTGGACGCAAGATGATACACATTTGTCCATCAGGCTCATGGTGGATTCAAACAGCTGGCCTTTCCTTTGCAGCTGAGTGCTTCAACCCCTGCCCCCTAGCATTGAGATAGTCACTACAGATCAGAATCCTGATCCACTTGCATTTAAAAATGTGCTTCAGCTCTTTTGCTGTTAAATGTCAACGTGTTTCAGCATGTCACCAAAGTAGAAATAAGTCTGCTCTTATGCGCTTTATTTTTCTGTCACCCTGTTATAGTCTCCCAATTTATGCAATAACTATATTACATTCAAAGCTTTGGGGGATAATTTTTTATTATACACATTGTTAATTATTACTTTAATCTGTGGCTTCAGAGAGGTGAGGCAGAGTTGCATTCTGGGACACCCATGAGCTCGGTGTGAAAGACATCTAGGTTCACATCTGCTGGAAGTCAAGAAAGTGCATGGGAATCAGAATCACTTAAACCCGGAACCAGACCAAGGTAATTCACTCCTCAAGGTTCCTGGGCTAAGGTAAATATTGAATATTGCAAAAAAGAGAAGACATTTTCATGACTAATATGAATACTAAATACCCAATAATAAAGACTTTGAGAGTTTTCACTTTTGTTTTAGGGGACAGCCAGTAGATTTTGGCTCAAAACAAGGCATGTGACAGAACAGACCTGCCCCGAAGTTGTGTTTAGGCTTTTTGTGTTTCTAAATCATCTTTAAAAATGTAGTCATTAGTAATTGATTCCAACTCAGGATAGAAGAGTTACCAGGACAGAGTTTTCAGAATAGTGTTTTCAATGGCTGACTTTTCAGACATGGATCATTAATGTTTGCCTTTTTCTAGGAATTCTCAGTTGTACTAAAATTTCCAACAAGTACATTAGCAGCTGGAATCATTTGTACCATACGGTGGCTCCCAAACATTATTTAGTTCATGTACATTAGCAAGTAGAATCATTTGTACCATACAGTGGCTCCCAAACATTATTTAGTTCAATCTGAATAATTTGAGACCACAGTGTAAATAACAAAGAACTTCATTTTGTACCTTGTATACCATGCATCCAAGTGTAAGTTATAGAAAAGTGCCCATTTTTTATCTCTCTCGTAGTTCCTTCCTTAACCGTACACACACACACACACACACACACACAAACACACACACACACACACCTGAATATCTCCTCTCTGCTTGATTCCTGATTGATCCAGGAATGATTCTCTACTTTACGGACTTGTGATAACACAGCTTGCTTGACACGAGGTTGGCAGAGTTGTAGTTAAAGCAGTACAGGATGGTCTAAAGTTACAGAAAGAGAAAAACAGCCAAGGAAAGTTCTTCAGTCTTTCCTACTTTGGCACAGAAAATAAGCAAACATAATGATGCCTACAGTGACTTCATGATAAACAATTGTGCTGCAATTGGTGCTCTGAAATCAGATCAGTTATATTTTCCCTTTCTGGGTGTATTCGATTTGTATGTTGCTCTAATATTCGAACACAAATTTAGCAGTTCGAACAACATGGATGTATTACCTTGCCATTCTACAGGTCAAATGTTTGAGGTGAGTGCTCACGGGCTACAATTGAAGCCTTGGAAGATGGCATTCTTCTTCACAGACTCAGGAAATGTGTTCTGTGCTTATTCAGATTGTTGGCAGAATCTGTTTCTTGAAGTTTCAGGACTGAATCACTTTCTGCTTCCCTGCTAAGTGCACATGCAATCAATCCAAACTTGCAGAAACCAAACATATGCTTTGGACTATGATTCTTCCGGCAATCTTCAAAGCCAGCAAGGTAAAGTCTGTTCCTCTTCCACGACAAGTCTCTCCTCCTCCTTTTTCTTTATGACTGCCACAAAAACAGAAATTAATCACTTTTAAAGATTAATAAGATGAATTTTCCCACATGCATAATATATAATAATCCCCATTTTCCAAGTTAGATGATTAGTAAGTTTAATTCCATCTGCAACCTTAATTTCTTTGTGTATGTGAGTGAGATATTTTCATATTATTAGGATTGAGATACAAAATTTTCCGAAAGTTATTATCATTTCATACTGATCAAAACATGGGCACTTTCCCCCCATACAATGACTCATTATAAAAATAACAAAACAAAAACCTGATGAACATCTCCTTCAAAGATGACAGCTTGGAAATCCCTGTTGAGTAATTTCTCTGTAATCTAGGATTCCATGACTCAGAATTTATTCCACGGCACACTCAACACACAACTACTGGTGTGTACATGGGATATATACGAAAATGAAGAAAAGATAAAGAAAAGAAAGAAGTGACCATAATGGAGTCTTGAACTTCTCTTGTATTCTTTTTTAACACCTGACACATAAAAATAAGATGGAAGGAACATAAAGCCAGTGTGCCAACAATAATCAGTCTATGCTCAACCATTGCAGGTGCTCACATATGATCAAAAAACTGATGTACTGGCACAAAACAAGCCACCGTGAATTGAAAGTCTGTTCATTGAGATATTTCAGTAAACAAATAAAACACTGGGAATGCTTACCATATTCATGTTGGAGACATGATTGTCTCAGAATGGAGACATTTATAACTTTTCATTGCTATCACACATATATACATTTTTGCTGGTGGTAATATTGAAAAATGGTGAGAGAAATATTTCCATAGGAAAATTATAGAAATTTAAGGTGGATTTAGAAAGGCACATGGCACTAGGAATACAAGTGCTGATGTAAAATATAGTTTGGCTGAAAGCAAAGGATACAAAAAAAAGTACTGATGTATGTTTCATTCAAGGACATTCAATATGAATTTCTATGGCAAAGTGTGGGAATTCCAAAATGTTTAATTATGTTCATGGAACTAATGCATAGATCTAGAGGCAATTGTTCAGAAAGGCATAGTTTAAAATGAGGAAAAACTAGTATGAGGGTTGTTTCTTCAGTCTATACACTGATCAAATGACCTAAAGAGCTATATGTAGAAGAATAATCTATCACGAAAGTAAAAAAAATCATTCAGAATATGTGACATGAAAAAAAAATGCAACATTCAGTTGACATAATCTTGTATACTGGAAGTGAATGAGTTTATATGGATTACAATTGAACATTAACGAAAACAAAAATTCTGACTAGACAACTATGATAATGAATGAAATATCAAAATATTGATGTTGACATGAATTTCAATTTGCTTGGTTCAACAAAATCATGTAAGAAGTAGTCAAAATTTAAAATTATGTGTAGGGAAAATCTGCTGCAAAATACTTTTTAAAGTAAAAATGAATTTTAATTGGCTTTGGGTGAATTTTTAAAAATATTAATATGATTCACAACATCCTTTGAAAACTCATTGACAATATCTTCATGGGAAATTAGTCTCCTATATTTTTATTAAAATTATTTTTTATTTACTGAAAAAATTTTATAATCAGATGCATTAAGATAGAAAATAGACAAGCCTATGTTATGTCAAAATTTAATATTTGAATGCATATGTAAAGTTTTAAAGACACATGAAATGTCCATCATAATGCTTCTTATACTTTAATATTTAAGCACTCTTTAAAGTGTTCAAAAACAAATATGTCAACTTGAGGACTAAGGCGCATCTGATCTGTCCTTTTATCTTCCAATCACTTCATACGTTTTTGGAAGCAGGAACAATGAATAATGAAGACCTAAGAAGAATGTAGACTTTTAATGATAGACTTGGCAAAAAATAACCAAAACCAAACTCCCTGCCTTGGCTTGCTACAGACTCATCGCGAACCCCTCCCTGTCAGTTTCCATAACTGTGACTCTTTAGGGGAGTAGAAAGTCTCAACTTTTTCCCACAGAGGGGCTGGTAGTTTTGACCTGCCTACCATGCTGATCACAGTACAATTCTTAACCACTACTCCACCAAGGTTCCTTGAATGTGGACTGCAAGAAGGGAAAACACATTTGTCTTGAAAGTACAGATAAGTTATTCTTTACAAGTTAAAGTTCTAGACTCCATTTTACTTGTTTTAGATATAACGTCAAAAGGAAACAATTTCTGGAAAAAGACATCATGCTTCCTGAGGCAAAATTAAAGAAATACAAGACCATAGAGTGTTTCCAACTTATAATGACCCCACATAAGTTTCCCTCATTATATAGCTTCATTCAAGCAGATAGTATTCTCTCTCCAGATGTGCTGCTGGACTGTTATAGCCCCATACCTTATCCATAGTAGCAGGTAGTGAAAGGTACATGGCAAAAGGGGACAGTCCTCAATAGAAGTCACTGACATTATGGCCACAGCAATGGGCTCACACATTGAGAGGATGGTGCCAGCCTGGGCAGTACCCTACTCTCATCATACAGAGAGTCCTTATGAGTCAGAATTGACTAGATGGCTCCTGAAGAACAAAACAATATTTCATGTGTGCCAGGTGCTGTTTAAATTTAAATAAGTCACTGACTTCTATGAATGTCATCTTGTTAACTTCCTATATTAAAATGCTAATGTCCATCATAATTAACTCACTGCCATGGAGTCCACTTCTACTTATAGTGACCAACTTGGACAGAATAGAACTGCCCCTGTGGATTTCTGAGACTCTATCTATTTAGGAGAGTAGGAAATCTTGTCCTTCTCCAGAAAAGAGGCAAGTGATTTCGAATTGCTGGCCGTACAATTAACAGCCCATAGTATAATCTTTCACTACCAGGACTTCTTCAATCACCTTATGTACATGTGACATTTGTACATAAAAATGGAAAACCAAAGAAGAATTCATGGATTGGAAATGTGATGTTGGTGAAAATTATTTAAAGTACCATGGGCAGCCCCAAAGCCAACAAACCTGTCATGGAAAAAGTACAACCAAAAAGAGCCTTAGGACCACAAACCATAATGGGAAGGCTTCATCTCATGTACTTCAGAGATGTTATCAGGGGGGATAGGTCCCCACAAAAGGTTATCATACTTGGTAAAGTAGAGGGGCAACACAAAATAGGAAGACCCTGATGAGAGAGGTTGACATGGTGGCTACAAGAATGGGCTCAAACGGGAACAGTTGTGAGAATGGTACCGGACTAAATACTTTTTAATTATGTTATACATAGGGACACTATGAGTTATAACCAACTCTACCACACCTAACAAAATTAAAGTTGGGGAGCAGGCAGTTATACAGCATAAAAGTGTGAAGGGAGTAGACTTGCTGAAAATGAAAAAAAAATTGCTTCCCTACAGAAATTTTCATTTCAAAATTTTGTTGAAAATACAACACAAAATATATCTCTGAGACATTAGGTGCAACTACAATTTTGAGATATTTCACACTCTTTGTAAGATAGCTGTGAAATCAAAGGAAGTGAATTTACACAGCATGCCTATATTATAACTCACTCATTTTAGTTTGCTTGTCCCCTAAATGTTTGCCTAAATAGTCTTTACTGGAGTTTTGAACATGAAAAGATAATTATTTTCCTAAATTGCTATCCCTATCTATGCTATTCTCTGACCAAATGGATTTCTTTATGCATGATTCTAAACATATTCATCCAAATATTTAGAATGTAAAAGCACTACAGTATTTCATAAGTCACATCAATCACATTCAATCACATCTATATTCATCCATGCAAAATAAATATGAAAAAATGGCCAATATTCAAAATACTCTTTTATAGAACCCATTTCATTTTTCTTTTTGTGAATTAGTTTTCTAAATCCCCTCTACTCATTAGTATCACTGTGAATTCTAATGCCATATCATTTTGACAGCATTGCTTATTCATTTCACCCTTATTTCCTAATGATTCTTAACAATATTTTAAATTATGTATAGAAATACTTAATAAGAACTATTGTTCTATTTTAGTTTTACAATCTATAAACTGCATATAAGCTTTATTTACTGAGATATGTGTGTATGTGTGTGTGTGTAGTTGTGATTTTCAGTCTGGTTGTTGTTAGGTTATGTTCACACCTTTCCAACTCATATAACAGAATAAAGTACTCTCTTATGCAGCATCCTCATGATTGTTGTCTTATATTGGCCTTTATTGAAGACAATCTATCTATCACATTGAGGATCATTTGCCTTTTCACTGACTACATATTTGAGTGAGCATAATATTCTATTTCAAAGATTGATAATCTCTGATAACATCTTCAAAGCACAAAAGACTAGATTTTATCTTTTTTTTTCCCTAAGGAGTATTCCTGTGAACATCTTCTAAGATAAATTTGTTAGTTCTCCTGACTACCCATGGTATGTTACATTTCCTTGTCAATACTGTAATTCAAATGCAACAATTCTTCTGTAGTCTTCCAAATATATTGGCCATTTTTCCCATAGACATGAAGTTATTAAAACTATATGATTTAGTTCAGTCACATTCTAGTCCTAAATAACATCTCTGCTCTTAAATATACTTAACATATATTTCATAGATTTGCCCAAAGCAATGTATTTCAGATAGTTGATGGTTGCTCCCAGACCTGTTGATTGTGGCTGCAAATGAAATGAAGTCATTGATAATTTCAGTCATTTTTACACTTATCGTGATATTTGTATTTGGTACAATTGTGAAGGTTTTGTTTCCTTTAAACCAAGTTATATAATCCATACTGAAATCTGTAACTTTTGTTCTTCAAAAGTACATTCTTCAAGTCCTGCTGTCTTTCAACAAGCATGGTTGTGTCAACTTCATATGATATGCAGGTGCCACATTCTTATTCATACAGTCCAATTCCTCAAATTATTTTTCCAGCCTACAGATTTAATAAGCATGGTGAAGTAATACAACATTGGTGCGCACCATTTAATTTTTGACCATGTAATATCTTCTTGTTCTATTTGAATAATTGTCTTTCAGTTTATGTGCAGGTTCCTCATGAGCACAACTTAGTATTCTGGAATTTAGCATTATGCATAATGTGTTTTTATATCCCCCATCTAATGCCTTTGCATAATTAGTAATGCACAAGTGATCACATTTCTAGAACTCTCCGATTTGATCCAAGATTAATCTAGCATCTAGATCTTCTAAATCTCCCTTACATGCATGGTGGCACAGTCCTGCTACTGTTTCTTTAAAATTATTTTTTGGCTATTTATTTTTTCCTTCATCATTAAATTGGGTGCTCTTACAGAAGTCACAGAACTCCACAATTCAAATAAATCAAGAACAATTGTACAATTGATATTACAGTTTCAAAAAAATTTTCTTTCTTCATGAACACTTTGATATCTCCCCAATCCCACTACTCTTTTTAAATGATCTCCAGCATAATTTCACCTGCATGTGTATTGATCATACTAATTGACAAAATTTAAGATATTACAAAAAACAATATTTTATAAATTATCAAGTGTTTATGAGGAAGTGAGGAGTGGGGAGGTAGAAGAAAAATGAAGATCTGATACCACGGGCTTAAGTGGAAAGCAAATGCTTTGAGAATAACGATGGCATAAAATGTACAAATGTGCTTGACATAGGCAGACACTTGAAAATTTATAACTCTTTGTTATTTGCCCAGAGTGGAGTACGTGGTGAAGAAGAAGGGTAGAATCTACAGTTATAAGTGGTCCTACTTTAAAATTATGGTCTTTTTCTTTATTATAATATGCACTGCTAATTCTGAAGATCATTATTGAAGAGTTTAATGGTCTGACTTTCTAATATTATTTTCTAAATATTATTTTCTAAATATTATTTAGCCAACCAATTTGTGTCAAACTAGGGTAGGTGAGGACACATTGTACTTTGAAAATGAATCTATTAAAGACAAGATAAGCAGCACTTATCCGTGTTGTACATAAGATTTCCTTTCCTGCTATTCAATATTCATATTTAATTCCCTAATTTAAACCTAGGAATGCATTTTTTTACCTTTGTTTTAACACCTAAGAGGTTTCTTAATGTGCAATTTCACTGAGCTAATACACACTGATTCTATGTGCACTTAAAAGTGTCATTAGCATACAGTATACACAACCTGTTCAACTCTTCTCTGAACTGTACTAAAAATAAATGTAGAGCAGTTATTGTAATTATAGAGTAAATATAACAAATTGACATAATTATAATTAAATCCAGGAAAAGTGGTGAGCACTTTGAGATGTACAAAATTAATTCAAGACCCTTACTGTGGTTAAAAATTCTCTCTCCTTGTAGAACAAAATATTAACAAAAAACTTAGAGGAGAAAATCCAAAGAATACAAGTAACTTTCCTTTAGAAAATAAGAATATTGACTTCTAAAACAAATTTGAACTTTATGAGTGTTCACCCAGAGTTCATAAAAATGTATGTAAAAATAAAATTTACCATGACAACAGTTAGTCGGTTTCTATCATATCAAAATAATTGTGAAAGAAATGTTCACATAAGAGAGAAAAGGGCAAGCAAACATATTAATATACAACCTGGCTTCTTATAAAAATCTAGTGGCATATCTGTTGGACTGGAATTATCAGAACAATAGCCTGAGTCAGTATTCCAGCTATTATTTATGAAAATAAATGGATGCATCCTAAGTTTTCTAAGGATTATCACAACCACCACCCAAAGTAGTTTTGATTCTTGTAATTAGAACAGTGAAATCTCCTTCCCTTGGGCACTTTCTTCTCTCTTCTGAGATTGCTGTGTCTGTCATACAATTTTGACTTATTTTTTACTTTATGAATAATTAAAAAAATTGCAATGGAGTAGATTCTAACACATGGAGACTCTATAAATGTGTAAAGGTCCTTACTCATGTCTTTAGCTTCCTTTTGCAGCAGTACCAAAATCACGTTAGTCAATTAAAACAAAACAAAAATATTGCAAGTGTGCTTTTCCCAAAAGTATATACTTAAAATGGAACTATATAAAGAATCTGTCATAAATAGCAGTTAAAAGTATCCCCTATAACAAAGCTCTTTTACTTAGTTATTTCTGAAAGGAAACATCTTGGAAATAACTTGAAATGGAGATTTTAAAGACAAAGGGACAGAAGGAAAATATCAATTAAAGTAAAGGAGATGAAGCTGACTAGCAGCATCTGACAAGAAGAAATTATGTGCACACATCAGGTATAAGATGTGTCTTGCTATAGCAATGCGGTTGAACATAGGTAAATGACACCATTATGGTTTCATGGAACAATTTTCTTTTTGGGTAACTGCACACAAATAAAATAAAATACTATTAGAAGTACTAAGTCAAAAGATAAATTTAGATGTAGAGTGAACAATGGAGGTAAAATAGTGACATAGAGGACAACACTTATCTGTCTTTGCTAGGATTGATTTTAGGAAATTTTTGCACTTATGATGACATACAAAGATAATCAAAGTTATTGGGAAAGATGTCTGCAGTAAACTGCTTGGTCCTTTAATATTTTTATTTGTTATACAACCAAAGGATACTGGTCAGTCAGTATGTTAGTCTGGGTAGACAAGAGAAGCAAATCCATAGACACTGCATTAAAAGGGGGTTTATAGAGAGTGTAATTGTACATTAAGAAAACATCCCAGCTCAGTCCAAATCAAGTCTATAAGTCCAATATTAGTCCACATGTCTGATACCAATCTATAAAGTCCTCTTCAGATTTAAGAAACACATGAAATAATGCTGAATGCAGAAAGTCTTGTGGAGCCAGTGAAGTCAGAAGCAGCTCAGCACTGGCAGGAGTCTCCACGTGGCTCTTACAGCTCAGGGCACTAGCGTAGCTGCAATGTCTCCCAGGGTCTGTGTCTCAATTTCAGTGAGTTGTTTATCTCCTTAGCTCCTGCAAATGAGGTCATCACACTATGACCTGATTCACAGGCTAGATTCCATGCCTTCACTCTTATTCATCTCAAATTGACAACAGATTATATCTCTGCAACAGACCACCACTTGCCAATTTGACACTTTTATACAACTCTTTAACTACATACCATTTTTAAACAACAAATAATAAAATGATATCTGTACATAAAAGGAAAGCTAAAATGCACACAATTCATTATGTGTCACCCTCATTTAAATATATATACCAGCACAAAACAAAAATATCCTATGCCTAAAAATTGCAGTTAAATAGCACATATCAATCCTATAATCCTATTAGTATATTCTGCCAACTATGAAAGCTTATAAGCCAGTTACTTCATGTTTTTATCTGCCCAATTTTGGGTCTTTAATTTCTAAACTGCCCACTTACATCAATCTGGTTCTCTGAGTGGACAATCATATTTTTTTGCTTTTTGTTTTGTCTTTTGGGCATCACTGCCCTCTGGTGGTCGTGGGAGCTACCCAGCACTGCTCCTGAAAGCCACTGCTGGATTTGAACCACCAAGCCTGCGGGCCGCAGTCCTGCTCCCAACCACTTATGCCACCTTGGCTCAGCCCGACAATCATATTTTTTGATGTGAGGAATCTTCATTCCAGTTGAAACCTTGTGATATGCACATTCATAAGCAAAGCCAAATTAGACAAGCCACCCATCAAGTCTGTAGCAATATGCACCAGGTGACAGACTGAAAAATCTTCTCTCCATCTGGTTAGGTCCTGGTTAACTCAATGTAAGCTGCCTCACCAGGGTGCCCATTGACTGTCTTGCCTTTAGACCCAGGGCCTCATCACAAATTCTCATCAACCCTAGCCCCTTGTGGCAGGTCAGAAACTTCACAAGCGTCAACCTGCTCTTGTCTTTTCTAGTTCCTGTAAACCAGATCCATGGTTCTCAGAGGCCACACTTGACCTTTCTCCGGAGTACTCCAAAACACTGGAGGGGCCTTACCTTTGCAGACATGTCCTAAGCACTAACAATAAGCAGAAGAATTCAGTATAAACAAAATAGAATCTGATCCTAAACTCAATTCTTAAAACAGTCAAGTTCAATCATTATTTAGCTTATCTTAATCTTTGTCTAAACTATTCTGTTGATATAAAATATGTGATTAGACCTCTGACAGTAGCATGTCTGAGCCAGGCTTTCTGTCAGTCACTTGACCTTCTTCAGCCTGTTTTTCCATGCAGTTCTGAGAGGTCCAAACAGTGATTTCATCTTGTGATTAATATGCATTAATCAAATTCATTTTCACCATTTCACACAGGAATAACCTCAAACTACAACCAAATAGTCAAAATTTTAACTCCCTATATTTTTTTTTCAGAAAAAAACCTTGTAAACTGCATGGACACATCTGACCTCTGACTAGCCAATAAAGACACTTTACCATGAGGCAGAAATCAAATGAACATCCACTCTCCATCTCTATGATTTGTTTCTCTGGTACTGCCCTCCCAAGGCACTACAATGTTAGTCTGTGTAGGCTAACATATTCATAGACACTCCTGTGTGTATAAAAAAATATAATATAAAGAGTGTACATTAAGAAAATATCGCAGCTGAGTCCAAATCAATTCCATAAGTCTGATATTAGCCCACATATCTGATACCAACCTGTATAGTCCTCTTCAGACTCATGAAACACATGGTGCCACATGGTCAGAGGTCAGTGGGTGGGGAGTCTTGTCTATCCAAGAGAGTGGTACGGTCTCCATGTGGTTCCTCCAGATCAGCGACACTAGCTTAGCTTAGCCACAAGTGTCTCTTGATTTCTTTTTTTTTTAAATCAACACAGACTAACACAGTCAGAAACCTTACATACAATGAATTAATAAAAAAATAAAAAAACAAATGAATTAATAACATAAAACAATACTAAACATTTACCTATCTCTTGATATTCTCTTTTTGATATATTTACTGTCATGTAAGAAATCCGGTGGACTTAAGCAATAATAGCTGCATTCCCTGAGTCACCATCCTATGAAATTTTCCTCTAGTAAAATTATTAAATTATAGAATTTCTGCTTCTTAGTACTTCTGGATTCAGATATACATAAGATATTTAATATTTGGAACAACTTCATATCATGTCTCTCAAACAAATTCAAGAAATTCAGTAACTCAGATTACAAAGTTATCTCTGAGGATATGTAATGACATATTTTCCTCAGGAAAGTCCTTTTTATGTAGAAGCTGATACAAAGGGAAACTTCAATTAAAAAGAGCTTTTCACACCTTTTTAAGAGAAGTGAAGATTCTCATTAGGCTTGTATTCCCTATTTACTCTGCATGTTGACAGATTTTCTATGGGCGTACACTACTAAAGATCATAGCAGTTTTTTTATCTGTTTGTCTTATTTAAATTATTACACTGAGGAAAACACTGATTATAAAGAGTTTAGTTCAGACGGGCAGAGCGTTCTTAGAATTTTCTTTTTAAGGAACATTATGTCTAGTTTCTTAATACTGTCTCCTATTTCCTTCACTGTTTTATACATCTTGCAACGTTGGAGTTTTGTGCTCTGGAAATCTTCCTCCTAGTGGGTAGCAGGAAAGTTGTTAAGTAAATGGAGTATCATATTTTCTCCATAAAGGCAACTTGCACATTTAAGTATATGAGGCAGACATTTGACTTAAACTTTTATTTTTATTGCTGAAGACTTGAAGAACCTATGCATAATATTTAGAATTCTCCAATAACACTTCATTTGGGTATGAATTTTTGAATTCTTGATGATAAGAATGCTGCTAGTGTAACTCAGTAAAATTTCAGTACAAAAACTAAAATGAACAACATTAAGAAGGACTATCAACAAAATAAGTTAAGGAGAAATATAAAAAAGAGAGTGACAAAGAAGTGCTCCCACTTTTCAATTGCTAATTCAATAATTAATGGGAGTAAGAATTTTTTGGGGGTGGTCTCTAGTGGTCATGGGAGCTACCCAACTCTGCTCCTGAGAGCCACCGCTGGATTTGAACCGCCAATCCCGTGGACCACAGTCCCACACTCAACCACTTATGCCAGTGGGGCTCAGACCTTAAGAGTAAAAATTTTTATCATTACGATAAAGATGACAGGTTGTCGTTCAAGAGGCAAAGTTGTTTATATTTTTTACAATGACATAAATCATAAGCAGCAGAAAAAACAAGTACAAAATCCTTATTTCTCAGCTTTTCCAACAAACAATTGTGCTTCCCACCTCCCAGATATTCATTGGGATTGCAGCCTGGAAAAGAGTTAAAATCCAGAAAATGTCTCTAGAGTACCTCTGTGACTTCCATAGGAAAGAATATACCTTCTCTTCTCTGAGGAACAACAAATTATGAGCCCAACACTGGAGGCATAGGGAGATTTGCTGCAGAAGTTTCTTTATAGAATTTATCATTATTGGGTTGAGCCCTGGTGATGGAGTGGTTGTGCACGGGACTGCGGCCCACTGTGTTGGAGGTTCAAATCCAGGAGCAAGGCTAGGTCTCTACTCCCACCACTAGAGGGCAGTGATGGCCCCTCCACAAAAGAATTTATTATTATTATCATTTTTCATTGTCAGACATCTCACAGTTAATTGTACTCTGCTATGGACTTATTTCTTTCATATTAGCTATTAGTGGAAATAACTGAGGCAAATGGCTGAATCGTAGAAGAGAAAAGAACAACATCCAGCCATCAGGATCATACTTTCTATCTAAGTACACTATGTTGCAGACACACAGACTTTTAAAATTTATTTTTTTAAATGACATACAATTATATCAGTATAGCCTAAGTGAAAATTTCACGCAATAAATTTTAAGGGTCAACATATTTGAAGAGAATTTTATTTTGTGAAATTATTTTTCTTTGTTTTCTTTTATAATATTGAAATAAACACAGCTTACTCATACAATCCACATCACTTTTTTCTCAGACTTTCTATACACAGAGGTAGAATGCTTTAGTTATTCTTCTGGTTCATTGAGAAAGTTGTGATTTTAAAGAAATAAACAAATAAGCACCTAAAACATAGATAACATTTTGTAAAAGAGCAGGGTTATGGTGGGTGTTTTTTCTAAGGATGGTAAATAACCTCTTCTAGCTCTGAGTCAGAATAAAACTAAACAAATAAAATATATGTGAAATCATCATTAAGAGATATACAGATTGAACTGTATATGAAAATAGTTTAGAAGATCTACTGTGTTAGTGTATGTAGACTAGAAAAACCAATTGAACTTTATATACAAGAGCAACTGGACATCTCATCCTAGTCCAGAATAAGTCTGATATTAGCCTGCTTGTCTGATACCAATGTATAAATTACTCTTCAGACTCCCGCAACATAAGCAATGATGCCAAGGACTGGATTACCCTAGGCTAGTGGTTGGAAAATCTTCTGCTTCCAGTGGCAGGGCTTTCCATTTGGCTCCTTCAGCTCCAGGGCTCTCTCATAGCTCCATGTGTATTCTCAACAGGAATTTCTTGCAGGAAGTGTATGTGTGTGTGTGTGTGTGTGTGTGTGTGTGTCCCTCCTCCAGAGAGCTTTTTATTTCCTTTGTGCCTCCAAATGAGGTCATCAAGCTGTGACTGATTGACAGACAAAATTTCAACCTTTCACTCTTAAGTCTCAAATTGACAACAGATTAAGTAAAAACCACACCTACCAGACATTCATTTCAGAAGTGAAAAAGGACAGCATTTGGCAGAAAACACAAGGAAAAATGGAAAGAATAGGCAGTATAAGTGGCATTAGGAACATGGACCACTTTTGGGGTCAGTGAGAGACAGAATGAAAATATACACATCGATGTGAAAAAAGTATAGAACATGTAATAAAGAAAGCTATCATAGAAGAATGGAATTATAATAAAGAAGGGTCACAAAAAACAGTTACTCCATTCAAGTTGACCCTGACGCATAATGATCCTGTTATGCACAACAAAATTTAAAAATGCCCATTGTGTCCAAAATGTATTTTATTATGGTAGGTCACCACACTTTTCTTTCTATTCTGGGAAAAGAATAGAATAGACTCACTGATAGATGGGTGGTTGCTATATACAAAGATTGAAAAGCAACAATGCTAACACAGGAGAAACTCTTTTCAGTGAAATATATGAAAATCATATGACACTAATTGAAATAAATATTAAAATAACAGAAAAACATCATAAACTTCCTGGTAAAGCTTACAGAGTTTCAAGAAATAAAACAAAAGGAAAGCTGATTACATGCCAAAAAAGCAACAACATCAACAACAAAGAAAGAAAATGTTGTGAAAGTACCCTCGGGTTGGTCCCGCTCCTAGTGACTTTATAGTCAACAGAGTGAAACACGGCCTAGTCCAGGGACTTCGTCATCATTGTCTTATGTTGCAGTCTATCATGCAGCCATGTGTAAATCCACCATCTCGAGGGCCTTCTGTTTCACTTATCAAGCACAATGTCCTTTTCCAAGCACTCTACTCTCTTGACCACATATCCAAAATACAAGAGGCGAAGTCTTACAAGCCTTGCCTCTGAGGAACCCTCTGGGAATACTTTTTCCAAGTACAATATTTGTTTGTTCTTTGACTGTCCATGGTATTTTCAATATTCTTCTCTAGCACCAGAACTGAAATGCATCAATTCTTTTTAAGTCTTTGCTATTCTTGTCCAAAATTCACATGCATATGAGACAATAGAAAAATATCATAGCTTGGGCCAGGCACACCCTAGTCCTCAAAGTAACACCCTTGTTTTTCAATACTTAAAAATGTTTTTGCAGCAGATTTACCCAATGCCTTGTATCATTTGATCTCCTCACTACTGTTTCCATGAACATTGATTGTGAGTCCAAGTAAGTAAGACAAACTCTTTGACATGTTCAAAATTTTCTCCATTTTTCATGATGCTATCTTTCAGTCCAGTTTTGAAGATTTTGGTATTTTTGTAATACATACCGAAGGCTACAAGTTTTGATCTTCATTAGTGAGTGCTTCAATTCTTCCTCACAATCAGCTTTTCTGATGAATCTGGATCCTGCATCTGACACATTTATGGTTCTATTGGCTTCAGCCAACAGTCTGTTATATTATCTGATGGTCTTGGGAATTGTCTGAGGCCTGCCATCTGACCTGAAAAACATGGGCACATTCATCTCTGTAGTTACAATTCTGACCTACTGACACTGAATTCATCTGCCCAATATTTGCTAACATATACAATTCCCACTGTTTTCAGTTCACCAACTCTACAACCTAACATCTGTCCATTGTCTCAGTGCTTGCAAGACTTGAACATGCCCACTTCTATAAATGTATGAATCATGTATTTATATAAGTATTTCTAGCTGCATATGCATATATTTGCTTCTCTAAAGAGCCAAATCTCAGACACCACCTTAGTTCATAAGAAGTATGTTAGGGGCTGAGCCTCGGTAGCATAAGTGGTTGAGTGCGGAACTGCAGCCTGCGAGCTTGGCGGTTCAAATCCAGCGGCGGCTGGGTGGCGCCCACGATCACCAGAGGCAGTGATGCCCACCCAAAAAAGAAAAAAAAAAAAGAAGTATGTTAGTTATACCTAGTAAAACAGATCTGATAGTTCTTCTGGAAGACCAAGGTTAGTTGATGTTCCTCATCAACATCATAATTCAAAGATATCAATTCTTCCTTATTAATTTTCCAATTATCAAATGAATATTAAAAAATTGAAAATGTCATCACTAAGGTCACGCACAGCTGAATATTCCAAATGAAATATGTTCTTAATATTTTAAGCAGATATCTTGTATCAGATTTTCCAATCATAATTTGTTGTTTGTTTTCTTGGCTTCCATTTTCATGGGCATTGATTGGGTGCAAATAAAATTAGTTCCTTTAAAACTTCGACAGATTTTATAATTATGATTATTAAAAGGATGTTTCCTAGCTTTCCAGTTGTAGGAGTTTTTGCTTTATATTAATGCATAATACCATCTGAAAGTTGTAGTTTTTTGTTTGTTTTGTTGTTTTAAACCAGCAAATATCCCTTATTCTGTATTAATGACTGCATCTTGTCTGTATATATGTTTTGATAAACATGATCTGTTCTGAAATGATCATTTTTTCATAGTTATCCATATTTCATTGTTATTATAACAATAAAAAGTTGTTTGAATAGTCAATAAAACACAATATAACTTATTTTTGGTGTTTTCTGCCTTCCAGTAAGTGTGACTGACATCAACAATGATATCCAGCATTCTATATCCTCTACTGAATTTCTGGAATTTCTCTGTGAGGTTCCTGCTGAAATTTATATATTATATACTTGAGTGTAAACCAACCCAAATATCAACCCAGGCACCTAAATTTACCGCAAAATCTACATTAAAAATGTGCTGAAAAACTCAGCTTATACACGAGTAAATGCATACAATATATACATATATATAAAGATCTAGTTGCATGTGATATGATTAACAGTGATAATATTTTTTTCCATTTTATTGGATTGCTTTTCTTTGAAATAAGCACAGATGTGCATCCCTGCAAGCCACTTGGTCTGATTGTTGCCTACCAAAATACTTGACATAGGAGAGTGAATATTTCCAGCATTGAATCATTTGATGAACTTCCTTATTTTGAAATCCACCAATTTCTGGAGATTTGTTTTATGCCAAGGAATCTTCAGTGAGTCTTGTACTTCTTCCTTCAATATCATCAGATTTTTATCATATACTGACTTCAGAAATCATTATAATAGAGTTAGATATCTCAATCAGTGAATGGAAATTAGTAAATGCAACAGTTGTCTGACCACAACATATAGTACATGTCTCTTGAAAAAGAGAAACCTGTTGAATTGTCACATATCTAATGGTCCCAAAGATTAATAATATAAAATAATTGACTTAAGACATACCCGGCATTGGCATGGTCTCATTATCATCAGCAGCAGCAGCAACAAAAAAAACTCTACTCTTAAATGAGATTGTATCTAGAGGTATAGAAGTCAGGAATCCAACACTCACTTCTGGGGAAATGGTTCAAATCATAGCAAACCTATCTTTATATATATTACATAATCTCATCTATAATGATAGGAAAAGTTAGCCCTTGTTGTGAACATTTTCCTGTAACTTGTTTAACTCTCATTTTGTTTTTGTCAAGGCACACTGCTTGATGAAGGTCATAGTATTAGTAGAATACATACCACTCACATATTCATGCTTGAGCATCTCCCAAGAACCACAGTTGTTGGAAAAGAAAAATGTTATAAAGCAAAGAGGAGTAATGAGAACAGCTTGTATAAAGAAGCCATATTTACATCCCTGTGGAAGGTAGACCATATAGAGTACCATGGTCTGATGACATTGTCTAGGAAATCACTTTGCAAAGACTTTCATAGGAAGCATACAAGGGAAGAGGGCATATGCTATATACAGCAAATGGAAGCAAAACATTGGGAAATGGCATTCTTAGTTTTAAAAAAATCTACTGCAAGTTCTGCATACCTTCCATGTTACTATGATGAAAAAATGCTAATGAAAATAATACACTAATGTTATCAGAAATATATTGAATGTGTTTTCTACAGAAATCAGGATTTTCACACCACTGAATCAAAAAAACATCTGAAATATAATAATAGGGACTTTCAAGAAAAATTCAGTTTGTTTGTACCTGATCTATTAATTAATTTGAATACTATATTCTCATCCTAAATGCATCTGGTAGTGGGGGTGGAGGGGAACAAAGAAAATAGTCCTTTTAAAGATTTCAAGTTTAAGAGTCAGAATGATATTATGAAACTGATTGTGGTAGCAATTGTACAGTACTACTTGATGTGATTGAACTATGTAATGGTATGATATCTATTAGCTCACAATAATATGGTTTTTAAATAAAATTTAAAATTTCTCTTTTAAACCTATGATTCTATTTTAAGATATATATTTGATAACCTGTGTGAATGAGCATGTACAAATAACCCTTTGAATGTGTACCTAATTGAGATAGTTAAGGTTTATTGTGACAACCTGGAATGAATTAAAGGGCGGAGAGATAATGGCTTGGGGAGCCTCACATTTCTAGTTCTTCCGTCTCTGGTTCTCTGATGGCCAGACAGGGTGCAGCTGCCTTTCCTAGTTCCCTGATTTAGCTGGCAAGGCTCACTTTTTGCAAGACAGCCCTGAGGAAGGGCCCTAAGCATCTACCGTAAAGCAGTCCTGGGGGCTAGAGCAGCTGTGTTGAGACCTCTGCCAATGCTGAGATGCTTACATGCTATTGATTCAGCTTTCTGCTTGCCTTTGACATCTTTGCATGTGTTTTGTGAGATGGAGAAGGACTTTGTGTATTGGTGTCAGACATATGGGCTAGGCTGGGACCACCCTGCATTGGAATACTTCCTTAATGTACACTTACTTTTTATATAAAACGCTCTCATACATATGCACTTCTGTAGATTTGGTTTCCTATTTTACAAAGACTAATGCACTAATTATTCCAAACGCTGTTTGTTTTTATTTGAATCACAGCAAAGAAAATAACATTTTGTCTTCTTTTGTTTGTAAAAGATTATTTCAAAAATCTTGAATCTGCCATGGCTCACCACCGGTTTGTGAAATGTATTGCTTTGAAAATCAAAATTTCAAGCTTACTCTCAGTTGAGATGTATAATATGAAGTCTGGGAAAGGTGGTTAAGATGGCTTGACTAGCCATTCAAACACCAGTCCAGTATGGCAAATGCATATGGTCATGGTCAAAAACTATGATTTCATAATAAAAGATCAGCATATTTCTAGCACAGATTGCTGTGGAAATTGACATTTTAGCATAGTAATAAGTTTACCACCCTGTAGGTTGCCAATTTGACTACCCCAGTACAACATTTTAGGATTCTATCCCATTGAGGGATATTTTAACCATGGTTATTTCAAAATTGATTAAAGTTATGCCTAATTCATTTATCTTTACCTTCTATAACTCAGTCTTAGACATTTTATCTATGCTCTGGGAATTATGTTAATATCTGAGGTGGTCAGAACAAATTTTTGGAAGTTAATATTTGTTGACCATAGACAATTGACAGGTGTGTGTTGTCAAAGAATACAGAGAAGTGAGTGACAAGTTATATTTATGAAAGTCCGTTTCTTATGTAGGATGTAATGACTCCATGATATATTCAATATTGCTTGCAATAAATTGTCATCAATGAAGACTGAGAGTTTGCAAACAAAAATACTTCATTCTGTCCCACTGTGTACACATATACAGACTCCAGGTTATTCTCACCCTCTCAACATTTCCCTGTCTCCTGCTCTTCACTACAGGGTGAGTTCTTGCCTGGCTAGTATTAACTGCTTCCTACTTCAGTTGCCTGCTAGAATAACCGATAGTTCATCAAAGGGTTAAAATAGACATGCTCCCATCATTAAATAATCCTTGTCTAAAGGGGAAAGTAATAAATGAGCATCAATAAAATTATAATAAAATGTAGTAAGTGTTATTTTACAGTTCTAATATTATAATCAACTGATTGATTAGCAGTGGAAGTTCAGAGTAGTTCATCAGAGGAGGTACCTCTTGAATTAAAAGTTAAGCATGAGTTTGTCGGGTGGAAGTTCAAGAAACAATTTTTATAGATCAGTGTTAGTTGACAGAAAAGTTAATGCATTGTACACTAGCCTATTTTTTAGTTATTGAAGTCTTTAATTTTTTGGTTTTCATTGAAAGTGCCAATATACATGTGTACTCCAAGCACAAAAGAAAACAACAACAACAGTTGCACTGGTGACCTTTAAGTTAGTGGTCTAGCACAGAAACCATTATTTCAATATCTATGTGACTATAAACAAAGAGAAATAATTCAAGAAGTTATAAAAGGCACTGGGTATTAACATTAGCATAAAATAATACCTTTAAGCTACAGGGCCTATTAATATAGCCCATAGGATCATCTGAATTCAAAGTAGCTTTTTTATCTCCACCATTGTCTATTTCTTTCCATCATTGTGGGTTCCAAATTTCTATAAATGCTTGCCAGAATGTTTCCCAGTGCTGTCCCAGGGGGAGATTGCCTCTCTCCGTAGGAAGACATTTTCCATATGATTTGGAAGACCTAAGGAAAGCAGAACCCTTGGGTTTTTAGGCAATTATAGACACATAGGTTTCCAAAGATTACTAACCATCTGGGATTTCTTTTGTAGATTATTTACCTAGGTATTACACAGAAAGGCAATTTAAAGTGGTGTTATTTCTAGTTTCTGAGGTAACAATGAACAAGTGATAAAAGTGACCTCCTAGTATCTTCAACAGCAGTGGTTATTGGCAGTCCTGACAACTTGCAGCGCCATGTCCTGACTCTGAACTTAACAACATAATCTTATTTACTTATTGTGTCAGGAGCATTGTTTTCCAAACGAATTCCTCTGCTTTTATAAACATGGAGGTGAAACTATTTTCCTTTCAAAGTCCTAAAGGTAGGACTACAGTTTAGTATATAAACTGGGAAATATATAAAATATATTCCCACGTGGTATGATCACAGAACAGACGTTTGAGTGAAATAGACCTCTTGGTGAAGCAAAGGAAGCTATGGTCACACAGAGGTGAAAGAGCTTGGCTGGTGTGTCAATCTGCTTCATTCAGACACAAAGTCTTGAAAATCAGATGAAGAAATTGCATTCTGATTCACAGGTCACAAGAAGTTGGCATTAATTCAGCAGGAGAGGGTTTGGCTTTTGGTTGTGTTTGACTATTCACCAAAAATGTTGGCAGTTTAGAAACAAGGAGGGGTGTGCTGAGCTCAGAACAAATGTATAAAAAATCTGGTTTTGTGAAACCAGCCATTGAAACACTTTCCAAACACAGCTGTGCTGTGACTGATATTGTTGTGTTCGATGCCATGGAGACCGCTCTGACTTGTGACCATCTTACGCAGCACAACAGAATGAAGCCCTGCCAAGTCCTGCGCATCCTAACAATTGCTCCTAGACTCAAACCCGCTGCTGCAGCCCCAGTTTCAGTTCACGTAAATGAGGGTTTTCCCCTTACTCTCTGCCCCTCTACGTTACCAAACATGATGACCTTTTCCTGGGACTCAGCTCTTCTGACGATAAGCCCAAAATATATGAGGTAAATCTTGCCACCCTTGCATGCTCTCTTCCAAGACAGAGGAGTTTGAACTTTTAGCAGCCCAGGGTACTTCCAATATTCTTCTCCAGCACCAAAATCACATGCAGCAATTCTTCTTTGAGCTTCTTTATTCAATTTCCAATATTCACATGCATATGAGCCAATGGAAAATGCAAAGCTTGGGGGCAGCACTTTTCATTCTTGCTTTGCAATACACTGAAGAGGTTTTCTATGGATTTACTTAATGCAACACATCTTTTGACCTCTTGAATGCTGCATCCATGGCTATTGATGCTCAATCCACAACAATAGAAAATCCTTGACAGGTATAACCTTATTTCTATATATCATGACGTTACCTAGTGGTCCGATTGTCAGGGGGTCTTCTTTAGCTTGAGTTATAATCCATCCTTCATCTTCATCATCAAGTGTCTTCTTTATCTTGAGTTATAATCCATCCTTCATCTTCATCATCAAGTGTTTCAAGTCCTCCTCACTTTCCACAAGTAAGATTGTGCCATCTGCATATTGAAGGTTGTTAAAAGCCTCCCTAAAATCCTGATGCCATGTTCTTCCTCATTTAAGCCTGCTACCCTGATTATTAGGTCAGCATACAGATTCAATAATTTTTTTTTTGGTATCACTGCCCTCTGGTGGTGGGAGTAGGAGGCCCAGACTTTTGCTTCTGTGGGGCTGCTGCTGGAACTGAACCTCTATCCCAGTGGGCCGCAGTCTCGCGCACAACCACTACGCCACTGGGGCTCAGCCCAGATTCAATAAATTTGATGAGAGGATATACCCTTCATGCAAAACTTTGCTGATTTTAAAGTATATCATGTTCCCTTGTGTTTGCACAAGTGGGTCCAGATCCATGTAACTTCTGCAGGAACACAATGACATGTATTGAAATTTCCATTATTTTCAAGGTGATCCATAGTACATGAATGATTCACAGTCGAATACCTTGGCACAGTAAATAAAATACAAGTGAACTCCTTTCTGGTATACTCTGCTTTGAGCCATGATACATTAAGCATCAGCAATGACATGTCTTGTTCCATATCCGGTCAGCTTGCCAAGTCTGTCTTCCAAAATTCCTGGAGTAGTTACATGAGTGCTTCAAGTCTTTCATCAATGCCTTGAAACATTTCAATTGGTATTTCATCAATTCCAGGAGCTTTGTTTTTGGCTAATTCTTTCAGTGCATCTTCAACTTCTTCCATCAGCACCACTAGTTCTAGTTCATATGCTTAGTGTTTTGATGTCGACAAGTTCTTTAAGGGGCTGATATCACACCAGATTCCCATGAATCTTCAATTAATTTCTCTTTTTATTTTCTTTGGAATGTTACAGTTTAGCATAATCTCTATTGAAGTTGTTTAAAAAGGAGAACTAAATTGACCCATATGATTTGAGTATAATTTCTTGCAGTTTCTAAATCAGAAACATGAATAATATGTACTTCTAGGCCAGGAAAATAAAACAAAAAATGTTTGTTATGGACTAACTAGGCTTGGGGACAAAGAAAGATAATTTGTTTCACTATGCCACCACCCACCAAAATATGATGATCACTGACTTCTAACAAGGAAAGCAACATAAGAAATAGGACATAATATTTATTAAACAAAACCCTATTAACTTAGCTACAATATTTTTCATGGAAATTTCTTCTTTCTTCACATGGGGAGAGAGTTGTTTGTTCAATTGGATTCACTCTTTTTCCTTGAATATCAGAATTCAATAAAACTCCTACTTATCTCCAAGGTCCCACACCTCTCTCCTGAATTGGCTCACTCTTGACAGGCAGCTGGAATCAACCTCATTATATAAAGAAGACCAGCACATTGGAATCCTCTTAATGGCAACTATTTTTTTATGCAGTGGGCATATTGGGGTAGGTCTACATATTTATTTTCATTAAATAATATTTTAATATTTCATAATGGACCATTGTCATCAGATTTTGTGATATTGAAGTGTAAATATTTATATCATTATATTAATAGTTAAATATTAATAGAGGAAGCTCAATTGCATAATGGCTTAAATACATCAATCCAAATGAGATCTCCATTTCATTGATCCAAATGAGATCTCCAATTTTATTATTGTATGTTCTTTCCTACAAAAAGCATTACCTATTTTCCTTTCTACATTGTAATATTTATTGCAATGACCACACCGGCCTCATAAACAATATTTAAAAGTTTAAAAGACTTATTCAGTGTTATGTGTTTTTTTCTGTTTGATGAATCTATAGGGATAGCAAGTGCACTAAGGATTTTGGCGTGGGCATAGTGGTCCTAGGGATGGTGGGATTAAAAGGAGACAGTATCAAGGAGTCCAGAAAAGAAAAGGATGTTTGGAAACTTATTATGATTGTACAAGAAGGCTTGGCTGTTTTCTGGGTTCAGAAGGTTCACTGTGCTGGGATCTCAAAATCTGCAGGACATGCTCCACTCCTGAGTCTTGCTAGTAGTGAGATACATTCTCCTTCTGTTTCAGAGGACTCATTTTATACCCAGGAGGTATTTATTTCAATCCTGTTTATAATTGTTTGAGTGAATCCTATTAGTGTCTTCCTCCACCTTTTTTATCTAGGCCCTTGCAGAAAAAATTCATTTGTTGGGAGTAAGAGACTTTAGGTAAAAGAGCCACATAAAATAATTCACTGAACCTGCACTTATCAGGATCCTTTTCAAACCTATACTCCTAAATATTAACTAATATTGTAAAACTCTTTAATCTCTATTGAACAAATTAAGAACAAAAACTGGAACTCCATATACCAATTAACTAAGCCAAAGACCTAAGTGTTAACCATCTTCACTACCTCACAAATTATTTAGATTTTGGATATGTGATTGGTATTAACACACACAAATATGCATGTACTGCATATGTACAAAATACAAAAGATAACTACAATAAACACTTAAGAGAAGCACTACAGTTATTCAGTCTTTTCTTGCTTTCCTTTTTACTTCTGAAGAATAGAATGAAATTCCCAAGAATCTCTTTCCGTTTTCAAAGGGATGAGATGGAGGGCGTTTACTAAGTACATAACCCCATAGATTCTTCTTATGGTTTCTTTGACCTGATAAAATTCATCCTTTATTAGTTTACGTTTCAACACATCTTAAAAGGAACTTCATTACACTGCTTATCTCATGAGCCTATTCCCCGGTGAGTACTTCCAGTGTATTGAATTCTGTTGCGTTTCTAGGTCAGTCCATTTCCTATCTCATCCTTCAATCTGTGATACTCTTCTCTTTCTCTTAAACTATCTAGTGAGGGTCTATGAAATAGAGAATAAAAATTTTTGCTCTGGAGTCAAATTTGTGTTTACATTCTTGTTATGTCAGTGCATTGTCATGAAATTTTGCAGTTTGCCTAGCTGTACTATGCTTCAATTAATAATGATATCCAAAATATGATTTAAAATAAACATGATACATGATATAAATATGCATAGTTTTCACAAAATTTCAATATAATTATCTGTTGATATTCAAGACAATGCTCAGCATATTCCAAGCTGAGGAAATTGAAGTAAAATTAAATCCTTAACTTGCAATCTTAAAGAATTCCATGGGGGAGGGGGGCTGAGCCCCAGTGGCATAGTGGTTGAGTGCGGGACTGCGGTTCACTGGCTTGGTGGTTTGAATCCAGCAGCAGCTTTCCAGGAGCAAGGCTGGGCCTCCGACTCCCACCAGAGGGCTGTGATGCTCCCACCCCCAAAAAAGAATTCCATGGCGAAATATTGTATTACTTGAATGCATTGGAAGTAGATGGAAGGGATACACATACTAGATGTACAAAAATGGTTGACATTTAATAATTTCAGAATGTAGCAAATTATTTTCAAAATGATAGCAGTGAAGGTAGAAATCAAAGCTGCACTGAAGGCATTGGTGAAATACGAGATCCAAGGATCAAAAAATACCAATCAAAATGTCTCAGTCATTCAATATAACACCTAATGCATTTGCTAATCTACATCAAGAAATTTAGTACAATGGAAATAACTCTAAGAGATGCATATTTATTTTAATTCCAAGGAAGCATAACACAGAGTAATACAGGAATTAGACATCATTAATATAACCTGCAAATAAAATATTACTGAAGAGAGTTTTACATCATTATAGCAGAACATCAACAATGAACTTTAAGAAATTAAAGGTTCAGAAGAAGATGTGAAATAGAGATATTATTGTTAGTCAGAGAGTGTTCTTAACCAAGAGTAAAATATACCAAAAATATATTTACTCTATTTTACTTATTTCATAGAAGAATTCAACTGTATGAAGCAGATCATATAATGGATACTATTGCAAAGTGTGAGACTTTCAGAACTTTTAGCTGTGCTCTTGCATAAAATGCATAACATGTACATACATTAAAAGAATAGCACAGTCCAATCAAGGGGATAATGAACAGTTTAAAATACAGAAAGTTGTGTATTAATATATCCTTTCACTTTTCAATACATATTATTCCATATGTATGTTGAACAAATTATCTGAGGGGCTTGGCTATATGAAGAATGTGGCTACAGGATTGAATAAAAACACAATAGCAATGTCAAAATGCAGAAAATATAATTTACTTTCTAAAAAATAAAAAGAGAGCACAAAATATTTACTTGTGAAAACCAAAGACTACAGTCTTCAGTATGAATTAGACCTCAACATGAAGAAATCAAAAACTCTCCCAAACGGCAAGCTGACAAATGGAGAACAATTAAAGTCCAGAATTTCCTTTCTCTAGGACCAATTCTCATGAATGTTGCAGTCAAGAAATTAAATGTTGTGGTGTCCAGCTGTCAAAGATAAAGCATCTGAGGTCTTAAAGGCTTGAAAGTAAGCAAGTGGCCATCTAGCTCAGAGGCAACAAAGCCCACATAGAAGAAGCACATGATTCTGTGTGACCATTAGGTGTCAATGGATCAGTTAGCAGGCATCAAAGAACAAAAATCATAGTATTGCGTGTTCACCCTCCTGATAAGATCACTGAAGATAAAGGTGTGCATAAGTAACTGTGGTGAAGAAAGTTGATGGTGCCTGGTTATCAAAAGATATAGTGTTTGTGGTCTTTAGGGCTTGAAGGTAAACAAGCAGTTGTCTAAGTTCAGAAGTGGTGGAACCCACATAGAAGAAGCAACCAGCCTGTGTGACCAAGAGGCATCGAAAATATCCGGTATTAGGCATCAAAGAACTAAAAATGATATCATTATAAATGAGGCGCAGTACAGATTAGAGACTCAAAGTCCATCTGCAGGGGAGTGACATTGCCTTACAGAAGGGTCATGGGGAGGAGATGAGTGAGTCAGGGTACAGGTAAGCATCAATGAAATATGCACCTTTCCTCTAGTTCTTAAATGCTTCCTCTCTCCCACTATCATGATCCCAGTCATACCTTACAAATCCAGTTACAGCAGAGGATGTACACTGGTGCATATAGTATAGGAACTGGAAGCATAGAGAATCCAGGACAGTTGATCCCTTCAGGACCAGTGGAGAGAGCGGCATACTGGGAGGATGGATGGAAGCTAGAGCAGAAAGGGGGAACCAATGATAATTGTCTATATATAACTTCCTCCATGGGGTGTGGACAAAAGAGAAGTAGGCAAAGAGAAACAGCAGACAAAATAATAATGATTTTTAAATTATCAAGGGTCTATGAGGGAAAGGGGAACAGGGAGGAAGTCAAAAAAGGAGGAGCTGATGCCAAAGTGTTAAGTGGAAAGAAAATGTTTTGAGAGTGATGATGGCAGGAAATATACAAATGTGCTTTGTATACAATGGATGTATGTGTGGATTGTGATAAGAGAATTATGAACCCCCAATAAAATTATTTTAAGAATTAAGTGCTGTTTTGCATTTGGGAGATAGACTGCTAAATACTTCTTCAAACCACTGAAAAGCAAAGATCCTGCTTTGAGGACCATATGCCTGACTCAAGGCATGCTGTTTCCAATTCCAGAAGCTGTACAATAAATAAAAAAATACAAACAAAAAAATTGAGATCCTTGCTTTGTGGCATTGGTGAAGAATATACAACATGCTATCAATTGTCAGGAGTATGAATACTTCTCTTTGGATTTATAAGAATTCTTCCTGAAACACAGACTTCACCTCATCGGCTTTGGATATGTTCTCAGAAGGGCTTAGTTTCTGGAGAAGGAAATTTTGTTTGGTGAATGGCAGTGTCAGAGAAATTGAAGAAGACTCTGTTCAATGGGTTTGCACAGGGCTACACAATATGTTCAGTCATAGAAAGGACTGTGAGAATTGGCCTGGATCAGGAAATTATTTGTTTTGTTTGCTTTCTGTGTTTTACCTTAGGCTGCTTAGAATTGGAAAGTACTCAATGGCCTCTAACAAGAACAAAAAGGCTTGAACCACGGACATTCAATTTTTAAAATATGTGTTTAAATAATTGCTTCAATTACGCATTGGTGCATTAAAATAAGTGTCATTTAAAAATGTATCACATGTTGAGAACAACCATTGTGTTAGTTTTGTAAATAGTCTGGGACATTGATTGGTAAAAGGCACAGCCTACGTGGTTTTTGTCTTTTAATATGTCTGGGTATTCAGAGGAAAAGATTCCAAGTTGGAGAAAGCAGCTGAGAGTTGGAATCATCAAAACCCCTCATTTATTTACATTTAGCCGGCAATACTGGTTTCTAATTGAGATATCAACTAAGATTTCTGGCTCACACACACCACAAACGAAAAACAAACTGACCACGGCTTTCATTGATTCATTTGTTTTTTTCACAGTATGGCCAGGCTTACAACACTTAAGTGAACTCTGCAAGAAGACAAAGCATGTACGTGTATTCGTTTCTCTTTTGTCGTCCTGAATTTTGAAGAGAGTCCACTTTTATTTGTCAAAGTAGTTAGAAGGCTGTTCTTAGTTGAAATATCAGCTTCATTAGTCATCAGGGTGTCATCAGTCATTGGGTGCGGATTTCCTTTGCTACATTATAAAAAGTAAGTAAAAAGTTAAATGTTGCTAAAGTCTTCTTTTGAAAAATAAATAAAATCTGCACACATAACTTTCACCCTGATTACATCCACCATCAATCTACAAGATTGCTTTGTTTGATTACTCGTTTTTAATGGGTCATCCTCCTCCACTGAATCTGTGCTCAGTTGTATATAGCCAGCTTCTTTGATTGTTTGCCTTTGTTGCAAGTTGAATAGAATAACATAGGACATAGTCTTCACTCACACTCTTGCTGACTGTAGAACAGTATCATGCAGTACTACCTCATTCGGTTAAAATGACTACCTCTTGTTACATGTTCAAATTCTAAATGCCTACAGTGCAGGGTTTGGGAATTCCTATTCTTTTTTTTAACTTTTTTTTGAATTCCTATTCTTTGTAATCCCATCTGTAGTATGTTATGATCCACAGACTCAAATGCTATTGCATAATCAATGAAGCACAAACAGACATTTTTCTGGTATTTGCTATCTTCCTCCAAAATCCATCTAAAGAGAGCAATGATTTACCTCATTTCATGTAATTTTATGGATTAATCTTTAATATATATCAGCTCCCTGGGTATATGCTACTGCATCTTTTTTGGATTATCTTCAGCAAAGTTGTATTTGTATGTGATATTAATTTTATTCTCGGATAGTTTCCACATTCTATTAGGTCACTTTTCATTGGAATTTGTACAAAGATGGATTTTTTCCCATCCACTGACCATGTGGTTCTTTAGAAAATGTCTGGGTATAGACTGATTATTGATTTCAGTGCTTACCAACTAATTGAAACATTTTTGCTGCTATTCTGTCACTTTTCAAAAACTGTTTTACCTTAATGTTAACAGTAAAACTTGGACTTCTTTATTCAATAACATCAGTTCTTGATTATACGCTATCTACTGAAAAGGTTGAGATGGACCATGTCTTTTTGGTACAGTGACTGTGTATTCCCTCCATCTTCTCTGGATGCTTTCAGCATCATTTAGTGTTTTGCAATTACACAATTTGCAAATATTTAACTAAAACCTTGATTTTTCCCCTTACTTCTATTATCTTGAGATATACTAACCAACATCCTGTCTTTGGCTTTCGAACTCCAGGTGTTTGTATATTTCATTGCACTCTTTACTTTGTCTTTGCAAGTTGCCTTTTGTAAATTTCTGTTCAATCCTTTTACCTCAGGATTTGTCTGATTGACTTTAGTTAGTGAATGCTCAAAAGACAGTTTAGAGTCGCTGTTGATATCTACCTTGGTGGTACTGTTCCTATTTCTTTTTGATGACTTTTTCTTCTCATGTTCTTATTTTAATTCATCCCATAGTCACTTGATTTTCTGTCATTATTTTTCTAAGTGTTAAATCTGTTTTTGAATTGGTCTCTAAGGTGAAATATATTCAAGGTCTTATTTTGGCTCTAGTGGACTTATTTTTTATTTTTTCATTCTAAATTTGTATTTGTATATGAGAAATTTATTATTTGTCCCATAATCTACTATTGATCATGTATGGTTAATAGCATCGGGCTTCTCCATTACCTATTTAAACAGATGGAGTCAACTGTCACTATTTATTTTAAAAAAAATTTTTAAGGCATCACTGCCCTCAGGTGGTGGGAGTAGGAGGCCCAGCCTTTGCTCCTGGGAGCCGGAATTAAACCTCCATCCCAGTGGGCCTCAGTCCTAAGCACAACAACTACGCCACCAGGACTCAGCCTGTCACTATTTATTATATGTTGCTGGAAAATGAATCTGTAATAATTCTATTGCAAAATTTCATCATGTGATCTCTATCATAATTTCTATCAACAAAGCCATATTCTCAATTACTGATTCTTCCTCTTTTAGTTCAACTTTTGAAAATACAATCAGCAGTAACTATGAATGCATCTTGATTTTCATGTTTGAAAATTTTCAGACTTAAGATTCTACTAGAATTCTTTTATTTCTTCACCCTTGGACTTAATGTTTGGAGCACAAAGTTGAGTAATAGCTATAATTACTGGTCTTCCTTATAGCTTTATTACTCAATCACATACAATCACATTTCAAGCAAACTCTTAAAAAGTTATTTTTTAAGATGAATGCTACATCATTTTTCTTGACTTTGTAATTTGAGGGATACAATACATCTCTGAAAAATTCTGCCTCCTTCAATTATAAAAATAAAACTTATTGACCTTGAGGTGGGTTGTTAAGAAAGAAAATCAACTCAAAAGCAATGAGCTTTATTTTCTTCGTTTTCAGTTAAAGGGGGCAGAATTTTTAAGGGAAGTATTGTGGTTAGAGGCTTTTGAGTTTATCATAGTTAACAGGGGTCCTATGACAACAGAATGAAACACCACCTGGTTCTTTGTCACCCTCACAGTTGTGGTTCTATTTGAAGCTGTTGTTGCAGCCACCATGTCGATTCATTTCATCAAAGCTTTTTTCTTGCTACCTACGAAAGTGCCATGTGTCAGGATGCTCCTCAAGAAAATCTATCAATTGTCTTTGTGACAGAATTAAGGTGGTGGTAATTTCTGAAGAATATTGAGAGTAGCAGAAACTACCCGAAGATCTGTCTTGGAAGAAGTACAGCCCGATTTCTCTTTAGGAAGACAGATGATGAGATTTTGTACTTTAGACAAGGCGTCACGTGATACCAACCCTGAAGAAGGACATCATGCTTGGGAAAGTGGAGGGGCATCAATAAAGAATAAAGCCCTCAAGAAGGTGGACTGCTGTGATGGCTTTAACAACAGACTCAAACATAAGAACGATGTTCAGGATGGCACAGGACTGAATGGTGCTTCACTCTTCTGTACCCAGTATTCCTAGGTGTCAAGAGCAATGCAAGAGCACCTAAAAACAGCACGTCAAGTTGGGTGGGCCAGGACTCATTCAGGATATGATCTAACATAGGGTGATCAACTTCAGGATGAGATCTTCTATGAGGCAGCCCAGTGCTGCGTGGGAGGATACTCCTTAACTGCTCCTGTGGGGGTTTTCAATGGAATCTCTTTATTGGACTAGAAAGACTCATCTCTCTCCTTCAGTGTGGGTGGTATTTTCCAACGGCTAACTTTGCAATTAGCAGCATAACATATAACCCGCTATGCCACCAGAGCTTTTGTGTGGAGAACAGATCTCCGTGAACTGCTCTTGGATCTGATAGGATTTATTGACATTTCAGTTAGGTCATATCCTGCTCAATATAAATTGACAGTGTGTAGGATCTAGCTGACTTCTCCTGTTGTGTTTGAATCCTACATCTGTTTCATCAACTGGCTAGTGTATTGCGGGCCATCTCAGGTGTCTTTAGCAGACTGCCTAACTTGAATTTGTTTGGCAGATCTTGAATTTAATCAGCATGGCACCCAACAACCTGCGATCTTACAGCTTAACTGTCCTGATTCTATTCATCAGCCCCTGGACTGACAGGATTCAGGAGAAACTGCCATCTTACCTCTGTACCACAGACTACAACCAAACATGACTAACCCACCGGTACCAGAAATGTGCCATCCATTCTTGATATAAATTTTTCACACAAGAAGAAAATAAAAGTAAATAGATTAAATAAATAGAAGACAAAAGGCATTTACAGAGCTCTAAATACAAGCATGTAGATAAGTAAATATATTTATATATGATGATGGGACAGTAGATCTACATGCATATACTTATAGGGTTAAAATTAAGGCAGAAGATGGACATTGGTCCTCCCTTCAAGTACTTCCTCAATGCAAGAACTCTTTGCTATATTAAATTGGCATTCCATGATGCTCACCTTCCTGCCATGATCACTGAAGACAAATGTATGCATAAGTGAAAGTGGTGAAGAAAGCTGATGGCACCTGCTCTCAAAAGATATAGCATCTGGGCTCTTAAAGGCTACCATGTAGCTTAGAGGGAGCAAAGCCCACATGGAAGAAACACCACAGCTTGTGTGACCATGAGATATCAAAGGGATCAGGTGTCAGACATTAAAGAACTAAAAATTATATCATTATCAATGTGGGGGAGTACATATCAGGGAACCAAAGCCCATATGTTGGTGAAGTGACATCCCTTTACAGAAGGGTCGTGGAGAAGAGAAAAGCCTGTCAGGGTACAGTGTAGGAATGATTAAACTTGCGACTTTCCTTTAGTTCTTATATGCTTCCTTCCCTCCACTATTATAATCCCCATTCTCCACTACAAATTGGGTTAGACCAGAGGAGGTACTGGTACTGATAGAAAGCAGAAACATGAAGAACCCAGGACAGATCATCCCTGCAGGACCGGGGGTGATAGTGGAGATTTTGAGAAGATGAAAGGAAGGTGGAGTAGAGAGGGCGAACCAATTATAAGGATCTACATATGAAGTCCTCCCTGAGGTGCAGACGACAGGAAAGTGGATGAAGGGAGACATCAGACAGTATATGAGATGACAAAATAATCATAATTTAGAAATTATCAAGAGGTCAAGAGAGGGGGTGGGGAGGGTGGGGTAAAATCAGGAGCTAATATCAAGGGTTTTAGTGAAAAGAAAATGTTTGGAGAATAAGGATGGCAACGAGGTACAAATATGCTTTCTATGCAATGGATGGATGAATTGTGATAAGCATTGTATGAGCCCCCAATGAAATTAGTAATAAATAAAATTTTCACACACACAAATGCATAGAAGTACCATTGGTTTTGCTTCTTTAGAGAACCCAGCCTAAGATCCCCTTTAATATACACCATGTGAAAATTGCACTTTTACCATCCTCGAGGAGAATCAAGTTGTGTTCTGTGTTAGTCTGGGTAGACTACAGGGACAGATTTCAAAGACATGCATATGGATATAAGGAATGCATGTATATTCAAGAGGAACAGGATATTGAGAAAACATCCCAACCCAGGCCAGCTCAAAGTCACAAGTCCGATATTAATCCATATGCCTGAAATCAGTCCATAAAGTCTCCTTTTGCCTCATGAACTCACAGGTCAGTAGGTGCAGAGTCCCGGCACCAACAGGAGTCTCCCCATGGCTCCTTACTTCCAGGGTTCAAGGACCATCAACAGCAGAAGCAACTCATTGCTGGCAGAGGCCTCCATGTGGCTGTCCCAGCGTCAGAGGTCCGGCTCCATCAGGGCAAAGCCATGTGGTCTCTCTGCCAGCTCCTCCAGCCTCCTGGCCACCACCATTCTGCGTTGCCTGTGATTAATCATCTCCTTTAGCAGGACAGGTTCTGAGACATTTAAAAGGCAGTTTTTAATCCCTTAGCTCAAGATATACATTAACAGTATTCATTTTATATAGAAATAACCAAAGACAGCATCCAAACAAAATAATCAAAACTTTAACTTCCCATATTGTTTCCAGAAAATAACCCAATAAACTCTAAGGACATATCTGACTTCTGTCTAGCCAAAGAAGTAACAATACCATGAGGTACAAGTCAAACAAGCTTCTACTTTGTATCTTATGATTTGTTCCTCTAGTACCCCACTCCTGATATCACTTGTGTCAGGCAGGGTTCTCTTAGAGAAATAAAAATCAGGACACTAGTAATTCTTTTTATATATTTATATAGAGAGAAAGGTATATAAGATAAGAAAGAAACAGTTAACTATCTATAAAGCAATACAGATTGCTTGGTGCAACTCACTTGCGTGAGGCAACTAGAAAACTGGCAGTCCTTCAAGTCTTGAGGCCCACTAAGTAGTCCTCTGTAGAGCAATCCAGGCTATCTGGTCACAGGCAACAAACAGCAGAGCAGGTCGCCAACAGTCAGCCAGATGACAGAGTCCAACAGTCCCCAGCTCAAGAGATGTATATTCCAGGAGTGTGGCGAAGTGGGGCTTTTTTTTTTTCATTTATAAACCGGAACCCTAATAGAAGTACTTTTTGATTTACCCTTTTCTGTTTTTTGTGTGTATGTATATATGTATGCATATACAGACACACAGAAGGTTAAGCCAAAATATTTGCAAAAACATATATAATGTTCAATGCATATTATTATGAATCATATATATGGATTTTAAAAACAAGCAATCATATTACTTTGGTAAATAATTGCACAAGGATCTTTCTTTGCTATGCTGGAGGTTGACTTTGACTCCAATACCATAAAGTTGATTCCGACTCATAACAAACCTTAGGATAAAGCTGACCCAGTGGATTTCTAAGTTAACAATAAAACACAAAAACTACTAAGTCACCAGGGTTCTTATTGAACTTAAAAGGAAGGCCATAGCGGAAGGATATATGGAACCAGGAGTGAACTGTAACCTGCATTTATACAAAATCTATGATCTTATATCACACTGTGATTGCTACTAGATGCAGTCAAGTGAATTATGACTAGTAGCTACCCTATGTACAATAGAATGAAACACTTCTGTTTTAGTCTGGGGTGGCTAGAGAAGTAAATTAATAAACAATCATATGTGTATAAGAAAGAACTTTTTTTTTTCCATTACTGCCCTCTGTGGTCATGGGAGCTACCCAGCCTTGCTTCTGGAGAGCCACTGCTGGATTTGAACCACCAAGCCCATGGACCCAGTCCCACACTCAACCATATGCCACCGGGGCTCAGCCCCAAGAAAGAATTTTATATAAGCAGTTGTTTTGAGGATTTTGTTTACTTTCTATTGAGTTGTAATCCATACTGAAGGCTCCAAACTATGTCCTCTTTCTTTATCATCATATTCCAAATCATCCTCACACTTTTGGCAAACAAAGGTGTGTCCTTTGCATATCAGAGGTTTCTAATTAGCCTTCATCCAAAACTGATACTACATTTTTCTTCATATAACCCAGCTTCTCTGATCACTTGTTCAGCATACAAATTGAATAAATATGCTGAGCAGATACAATCCTGGCACACTCTTTCTTATTCAAAACCATGGACTCTTTCTTTGGTCTGTTCACAACCTATTTTGTAATTTATGTACAGGTTCCACATAAGGACAATTAAGTGTTCCATGATTTCCATTCTTCTTAAAGCTACCCAGAGTTTGTTATAATATACATAGTCAAATGCATTTGCCTAGTCAGTACATAATTTACTAAAAGAAAAATCCCCAAGAGTCAGAGAATGTACAGAAATATCCAAAGAAATGCAGACCCACGTCAGGCCCATGTACTGCTTCCCGACAATGAGGCAAGGCAGAGCATCGGTCAGGACAGATGTGCACTACAATTCACCTGCTGCTTTCCTTTCAGGTTCCTAGTCTTGCAGAAACACACACTTCTACTCTAACCACCAAAATACAAGAACAAGAGTTTTGAAATAAGTCTTTAAATTTATTCATGTTAATGACAAAAGTTTGATATGAACTAGGATGTCTTTAATAAAATCCTGCTCAAATTATTGCAATATTTGTTTCAAATATATATTAAATGAAATGATTTGCTGTATATTTTATATGTAGGTGGTTATGTGTACAACCTGTTTTGATGATTATCAAGTGGACTGATTAGTTCTGCATAGTTTTCTAGATCTTGACTGCATGGGACAAGATATAAAATTATGCTATCTTACCCCCCAAAAATAAACTTATTTCAGCTTTAAGATCATAAAAAGCTGCAACTTTATTAGTTAGTACATCCTGAACAACTGCTCTTATTTATTTTATGATTACTCACCTGTTTCTCCTGAAAGTTAACACCGGAGATTTAAAGTCAACAATTTGATGTTGGTATGCTGTGAAAAGGGAGTTCTATATTAATACAAACTTTTAAGTTCAAAAGCATTCACCTTTGGCAGGTAGATGTAAAGGAAGGCTAATAGATACTCACCCTTAGGATGTCCTAAGACACTATTATAAATTATTTATACTTTCCTTTCTTTTGAAACCAGTAATGGTAAAGATTTACTATAATATTATGTATTTTAAATGTTATGTATTATATTGAATATCCTGAGACATAAACAGCTTACACAACTTGCTCAGAGACCCCCAGATATTATGCTGGATTGAGAATTCAAATTCTGCTAAACATGAGGCAGAGACACAAAAACTGTTCAAATGCTTCTTTCTGCAAATGAACAGAAAAACATTAAGCTAAAAAGCCCTATTACTTAGAAAACGCCGAGATAGGAGCATACTAGTTAACTTGTATTTGAATCGTTTTTGTTTTTTTTGATTGTTGTTTTATTCTTGTCTTCCCATTTAAGAATCCATTTCCTTGTGTGAACTTACTGCTTTATGCTTATGTGCTTCCAAAATCAAAGTAATGCCATTTGTTGTTTGTTTGTATTACTTTTCTTATTTTAATATAAAATAGATTTGTGATGTTCTGGTTCTTGAATCAGAACACTCGTAACTAAAACAAGAAGGTACTGTTTTCCACCAAGCTAGCTATAGCTCCCATAAATTAAAGTTGTGGCATACTCACTAAGCACCCAGTAAATACTCCATAAATTCAAACTGACAGTAAATTTTGAGGCTGCAAACTATGTGTTATCCATCTTTATATTAGCTTCTAAAATTCTATGGTTTAACCACAATAGGTGCTCACTAAATCTATTGAATGGTGAAATATCTTATATTGAAATACATAAAACTGTCTTAGAATTTAATCACTATGTAATACTTTCTTTTTTATAAAAAAAAACATATTGATTCTATTTATAACAACGACATATTGTATTAATACCAGAGTGGTTCAAAATTCTAACTCCAGTATAAACAAAGATAAGTTTTCTTTATAAAATTTATCTGTACTTTAAAGAAACACTTCTTCCAAAATGTCACCTTCTTGATATTATCAGACTAGTTGACATTAGCATAATTAAAATCTAATTCGTTCCTTTACAAGTTTTCTTTATCTCCATGCATATTTCTACTTTTGCTTCTCTGTTCTGTCTTAGACCTTGCAGCTTCTTTTCATTTATTTCCTTCCAATTTTCATTATTTTTAAAGTGATACAAAAGATATCTTTGTTCTATGGATCATAGGCTATATCTCTCTTTAGATGATATGTTAGTCCAGGTAGACTAGAGAAACAAATTCATGGAAACCCATATGTGTATGAGAGAGAGTTTTATATAAAGGTAATTGTACATTAAGATTATATACCAATCCAGTCCAGTCAAAGCACATAAGTCCGATATTCACCCATATGTCTAATACCATAAAGTCCTCTATAATACTATAATACTAAAGTCCTTTATAATACTATAAAGTCCTCTTCAGTGTTACAAAACACCAAATACAGGATAATCACAGACCAGTGGGTAGAAAGTCTTTGGATCCAGTGGTGCTATAAATATCTCAGTGCTGGCAGAGTTCTTCCATGAGTTCTTCAGTTACCAGGGCTGCATCAGGATAAATTCAAGTGGTTTTTCCTCATGGAAGCTTTGCAGGAAGTAAAAAGAGAGAAAGAGTGTCTCTCATCTCCATCGAGGAAAATAATCCTTCACCCATGTTTCTATTGTTCATTCCCCTGCCCAGGGGTGTGGGGTGGGAGGGGAGCTGTTAAATGTTGATGATTGCTATGGGTTCCCCATTTCTCTCCCTCTCTGTCCATCTTTCCCTATTGTCATGGTATTCCCTACTCCCATTCCTGTTTCTGAGGGTTTTTCTGTCCTGGATTTCATGTGCCCAAGCCTCTTATCTGCACCAATGTACACTTTCTAGCTTGGTTTGCAATGGAGAACTGGGATCATGATAGTGGGTGCAGAGGGAAAGAAAGATTCAAGAACTAGAGGAATGTTGTCTGTTTCATCAGTCCTATACTGCACTCTGGATAACTCATGACGTCTGTGTGATCCCTCTGTGAAAGGATGTCCAATTGTCTATAGAGGGGCTTTGGGTTTCCACTTTGACCCTGCTAGTTTGAATTCATGGTTGTTTGTTTTGGATCTTTTGATGCCAGATCCAAGATCCTGTCAAAACCTTTTGATAATATAGGCTGGTGTACTTCTTCAATGTGGGTTTTGTTGCTTCTCTGCTAGATTCACTTGTTTAACTTAAAACCTTTAAGACTCCAGATGCGACATCTTCTAATAGCCAGAGACCATCTTCTTTCTTCACCACATTTGCTTATGCAAATGTACCTCCACATTTTGTCCTAAGTGATAGTGTCAGAAAGGTGGGCATCACAGAATGCCACTGTATTACAATAAAGTCCTCTTCTATTGAGGGAGGGCTTGAGTAGAGGCTCAGTGTCCATCTGCTATTTTAATACTTAATACACAAATATATATACATATAATATATAATATATTTATATATAGATATATTTATATATAATATAAATATATAAAAGGATACTTATATCCTTATCATTAAATACTAATATATATGCCTTTATTTATACCTCTATAAATGTATTTTGCCTCCTAGTTTTTTTCTTTTATTTCCTTTACTTTCCTCCTGCCCCACTTTCCTCCTGTCAGCCTTCTTTGGGCTCCCCTTTAAAATTCCTCTTGGCTACATTGCACTTGATCCAACCCCATCCCGCCTCCTAAGTCCTACTCACCATTGATTTTAGATCTCTAGTTCTTCCCTTCTCCCTGAGTTTGTGAGCTGCCCATTCCCTTTCCTCCACCTCCTTCTCTCCCACGTCACCCAGCAATAATTGATCCCATTGTTTTCTGCTCGAAATTGATTATCCTACCTATCTTTTATAGATAGACATAGAAAGAAAATAAAAAGGGAAATAAGCCCAAGTTTGTCTGCTGACCCTTATGAGTATTTCCCAATTGAATCTGATGAAGTGCCAACCCTGCCCACCCTCACCCTGAGTCAGAAGTCTATTTTCAGGATTCCTTGCTGACTTCATTTCTCTGGTCTCCTTGATGCTCTGTTGCATGTCCTTCATGTTTCACCCAAATTTGTGTGTGTGTGTCTTTAATTTTTGATATACTTTTTCACCATTATTTATTTTATTTGTTGAAGTAGTACCTGGAAAATTTTGGCTAAATCTTTGTGTATTTTCATGGCATATTATCTGCCAAGTTACTTGACTATTGTGCGAATTTCAAGATATGGTGTTTCATTGCATTTAGTTTCCTGTTCTGTTTCAATAAGGTGGTTAATTATGGGCTTTACTAGGAAGCAAAATAAGATTTATTTTTGATACATGTGATCAGAACTAAGCAGCTTTAATTCTGCCTCTTTCTAAGTCAAAAATATACTTAAAACTCAAGCTTACTTTCACTTAATTGATTTTGACACAGAGTGACCCTATATGACAGGGCAGAACTGTCCCTGTAGGTTCTCAGAATATAACATTTAACAAAAATAGAAGATCTCTCCTTTCACCTGCCAAACATAGTCTTAGACACATAAAACATCATTATGCAATCTCAGAGAAATTGTATGTATACAAAGCATCTTGCTTCTTCTAATTTTGTTGCTGTTTTTAGCTGTCCTGAAATTGATCCCTGACTCATGAGTACATATTGGAATAAACAGTCCCCTGTGGTTGTATGTGGTCACTGCTGGGCTTCTGATTCCCTAAAGAGTTATAATCTCAGCAACTCACAGGGGTACTTCTACTGTGTCCTGTAGGGCCATCGGGAGTGAACATCGACTAGACAGCAAGAAGTTGGTTTTTTGTTTCTTTATTGTGGATCCTAGTTGAGGAGCAGACTGCTGTGAGCAGAAAACTTTCACTTATTGAAGCTTGAAAGTTGAAAAAGAGACTTTTTCCCCCTGGTCTGTTTTGGTTTAGAAGGTATGCTGAAACCTGTTCTGCATCACAGAAACATGCAGACCTCCACTGAGACAGGCACTTGTGATACATGAGGTGCATTGACCAGAAAGTAAATCAAATCCTTGTCTTCTGCACAGAGGAAAGAATTCTGCCAGTAAACCAAGAGCTTTCTCCTCTGATTTCATGTCTGGTTATTTTCCCCCTTGTTTCTTATTTTCACTAGAACATCTCTTAATGTACCTAGGTAAAAAAAAAAGTATTGCCAGCATGATGAATTAATATTTTGACATTAAAAATTCATGACGGTGCAGACTTTTTTCACTTATAAAGTGTTATGTTTAAATTAGGGTGGCACATATTGAATTGTATGCATTTTAGCTTTATCCTGGTAGGTACAAATATGATTTCATTATTGTTTGCTTGAGAATGATATATGGTTACAGAGTTATGAGAAAGTGTCAAATTGATCAGGGGTGGCCTGTGGTAGATATAAAATTGTTTGTCAATTTGAGGATTCAGAGTGAAGGGGTGATGTCTAGTATGTCAATCGAGTCACAACCAATGATATTGCTATGGGCATGACCTTCCCCTAAGGTTTTTGGGAAAACTCTAGTATTTCCTGATTGGAGCTGGGAGACTCTGCTCACATCTTGGGAGATATAGCATCTGCCAAGATACTTGGCTGCAGCCCTGGAGAAGTCATGCAGAGACTCCTACCAGAGCTGAGATACTTACACCACCACTGCATCCAAAGACTTTCTTTCCACTCACCTGTGATCTTCTACATTCAATGTCATTGAATGTGTTTCGTGAGTCTGAAGAGGACTTTATAGATTGTGGTTGGACATTTGGTCAAATATCAAACTTATGGACTTGATCTGGACTGGGTTGGGATGTTTTCTCCATGTCCATTTCCTCTGGTATATAAATCTCTTTTTTATACACAAATGTGTATCTATGAATTTGTTTCTCTAGTCTACCCATACTAACACATACTGTCATGTCAAAATCTATCCTAGTTTGAGTTGAAAGAAGGGGAGGAAAAAAGAATGTTTGAATTCATTATTGCTAATGCTAAAAAATTTTTGAAAAGGACATGTAAAACACTTCTGTAAGTTACTATTTGTGTTAGGGGTCTCTAATGAAACAAGACCAGGACACTAATAATTTTCTCTCTATATAGATAGAAAGATATATAACATAATAAATAAACAATTGACTTATCTATAAAGCAGTACAAATGGCTTGGTGCAGCTCACCTGCGTAAGACAGCTAATACACTTGCAGTCCTTCGAGTCTTGAGGGCTGCCAAGTAGTTCTCTGTAGAGCAATTCGGGCTCTCTGGCTGCACCAGAAAACAGCAAAGCTGGTTACCAATAGTCAGCCAGGTGACAGGGTCTGACAGTCCTTAGCACACTAGATGTACATCCCAGGAGCGTGGCAAAGCAGGGCTTGAAGGAACCTCAACTCACAGCAGCACAGTCCATGGATTTGGTGTCCCGTGGGTGGTGGAGCATGGGAATTGAGGCAAGGAACAAACAAGGCAGCAGGTGGATTTGAAGATGCAGGAGAAAGGCGAGGGATTGCTCAGTCTTTTATTGATCTCACATGTGTTCATTGGCCATGTTGTCACAACAAAACTACCTATCTTCTTGGGAAAGTCACCAGAATTTAAGCTGGACACCATTGACCGAGGGTGGGGTTCTTGATTAAAAATTTGGCCTATATGGAGCAAAAAATTTTTCATAGAATGCAAAAATAGTATTGTAACATATTTATCTTAATTTTAATGTTAATGTTAAAAAGCGGGACGTCTGGTCACCTTATTCTTTGGCCATGTTGGCACAACAAACCTATCTATCAAACTATTTCTCATATAAGATTAAAATATATTGATACTCTTCTTAGCGTGGTGTCAGTTATTCCTATTTCATCAGCATTCACTTTTGTTTTTTGTTTCCCTGTCTAAAACTTCTAAAAGTGCATTGTATAAAATTGACTAAATTTATGATTCCACTTTTCCTTATCACACCCTATTTATTATCACTAGTATCTCTACCCACCTATGCTTTCATTGCCCTTACTTTCAGTTAAAAAACACAGCCTATTTCTTTCTCCTGGATGCCCTCTCCTTGATCCTTTTTCTTTCAGCCTACACTATCTTTCTTATATCTGAGCTATGAATTCAAGAGAATATTCCTTCTACATTTCCCAATGTGTATACACACACCCACATACACACATATATCCCATAAATTACATTGTGGCAAAAAGCTTACCTGAAATGCATGATTCTGCATAATTTCAAAAATAGTCTTATTTAACATTTTGTCTATATATTTATCAATAAAATCCTCTGATATCTAGCTATTCATTATTGTTACTGATGTAAATAATATTTTGAACTAGTGTGACTAGATTTCTGTATTCTTCTAATTTGGGGAAATACTATTAAATGAATGGACCTTTGGTGGTCAGAGGGGATAAGGTTTGCTCTGTTTATATGATGGAGGTGCTTAAGTGGGGGCAGGGAAGTATTGTCTATATCTGCCACCTAGTGGGTTAGTCTAGCAGGGAGGAGTGACACAATAGTCTACTCAGATGGCAGGTTGCTTACCTGAGTGGCTTGGGTTGTTGATGAGGTGCCGATGTCTTAGGACAGCTGAGTAACAAGTAAATCTACCTGTAGGCCAGCCAGGATTGAGATTGGCTTCTGATCCCTAAGGTATTTAGTCTTTGTTTCATGCTCAACCTCCATTCTGCTACTTTATAAAACCATGTTTGTAACTTTACTTGTATTATTATGTTAATGCCTTGTTAGTGAGCCAGGTGTGTGCTATCTGCTAACTGAAGATGTCCACCTCTCTTCCCCCCAAAAGCCACAAAATAACACTGCCTTAAGATGGGAAGCCATGTAGAGCTCAGCGGTGGGGAATGAGTCTTGCCAAGTGGGGTTGATCCTTCCTGGTTTGTGTGGAGAGTAATTTATTTACTACTTATGCCCACTCAAGTCTGTCCTATAAAGTTATCCCTCTTGGCTGAGCAGGCTGTGCTACTTGTGGAGCTAGAACTCACTTGACTTGGGTCAAGAGACATGTCTATTTGTGCTTTTATCTACCCCAGGCTGCTCACGTATTGCTGTGTCACTTCAAGTTGGCCAGTCAGCTCCACTCACTTGCTCCTGGACTGGGAAGAAAATCTGTTGAGAGATTTGGAGATCTATACTCTGCTGGCTTGTGTCAAACACCACTGAGTCTATTGGCAGAGGCAGTTGCTACTTATTTCAATACACTTATTTCTACCTGTCTTTCTGTAGGGGATTCTGTAGTTTAGAAGTGTAGTGTGTCCCTCTCTGTGGCCCCTCTGTGCTGGTCTAAGCAGAGTCCCTCCCATGCTACTTGGCTCCTCTGGTCTCCTCTCCCTCAATTCTTACTACCAATCCTTTTTTTGTCTGGGAGAACAACCTCCTTGATGTAGGATTGAAATACCCTGCTTTCAATCATGGGTCTTAGTCAATGTATGAAATTAACTTTGGTTGGTTGATCAGGTACAGCACTCGTTTATCCAAAATATCTTTATATAAAGGGAATATTTGACTGTTCCAGTTAAAGCAAAGAAAGAAGATGTAGAGGCTATTATGAAAATTGGATCATTTATGAAAATCTAAGCACTGTGAAGATGTAACATACAGGGGTAGAACAGGAAAGTATCAAAGGGAAGAAGAATGAGAAGAGGGAAAAAGGGAATCGCATTATGGAAGATTCAACATGTTCCTGTTATTAATTACATGTGATGTGCTTTGAAACTGTACAATATATTTTTTAAAATTAAGTTAATATAAAAATTAAAGATTAAAAGGATCCCTTATTTCTTGGATCTACACAAGAAAAATAGTAAAACCGAAGTAGAAGTGGAGATTTTACTGGCAAACAAGTTCATTTCAAACATAAGAAATAAGAAAATATTGCATACAAAATACATTTATTTATATTCAAGTCCCCAGATATTGGAAAAATCATTTTAATATCTCCAAGTATTTCCAAGAAATTATTTTACCTATTTTGGTGTTTTTTAGAAGACCATTTTATTGGGGCTCTTACAACTCTTATCACAATCCTTGCGTCAATTGCATAAAGCATACTTGTTTATACGTTGCCATCACTCTGGCTAGACATTTATTTCTATTGAGCCTTTGACATCAGCTCCTCTTTTTCCACCTCCCGCCACCCCACAATCATGACTTCTTGCTAAATCATAAAGTATTATTATTTTCATATCTCACATTGGCCGCTTTCTCACTTCCCCCATGGTTTCCATTGTCCATCCCCAGGGAGGGGGTGGTGTGTTTCTGTTTGGATCATTGTGATCATTATTAAGCATGAGTTGATGAGCATCATTCACATATATATTATCTTAGCTTATCCATGAAATGTACATAAATATGGTCACTAGATTATATTAAAAATAAGGTAAAATATAAACTGTGACTTTAAGCAAACAAACAAAACTACCTTTGTGTTCAATTTGAGAAATAGTTGAAGATTGTAACAATTAGGACAAAAATAATGTGGTACATTAACTGGCTGTGTGCTCACTAAATCTGAAGTACAAATCAGATTATATATCTCAAGTATATGTGATATCATTTAAATGTTAAATATTAAATTGATTAAATTATTACCTCAAGTATAGTGCAAATAAATCTAGTCTTATAATTATTTATTTTTATAATTATTTCAATTCTATCACTCTATTATAACATTCTTAATCTGACTAAAACTAGTTCATCATTAGCATTTATAGTTCTTTCTACTACAGAGACAGACGACGCTTACTTCCATTTTGTGATGTATCCGCACATTAGGATTTTTTAATGTCTGTCTTACAATGTAAATTTAAATTCCATACTTTGTCAGTACCTAACAAAGGCTGAATCATTGCCTTCCTTAGACATACACCATTGGAATCCATTTTAAGTGCTTAATGATGTATTAATAAACCATGATTTTCCAGCAGAGTTTCTGAACTCCCCTTTCTGTCATCAGCGCTGGTGCTGCCAGTCAAATTAGAATGTCATAGTTTCATAGTAAATAAAGGTTAATTGGACGTATAAAGGGAAATTGAACATCAGGAATATCCCTGCATGCATTGTTCTTGGCTAAATTTGAATTATTAAGTTTCTAGATATCATAGGTGGCTTAAATCTGTAAGTTCCCATAAGAAGCCCTATTCCCCACTGTAAACAAAAAGGGTTGTGCCCTTCTAATTCAAAAAAGTTCAGTCATGCCAACCATTCTGTTTTCTTCATTATTGCTATAAATTTAATAATTATTATTTCTTAAAATAGAGAGATTGTTATGGTTTGCAAACTTCAGTACAAGTGTTTTTCCTTCAACCATTCTCTCAAATTGTATTTTCTATGAAAATTGCAGGAAATTAAAATTATGTTCACATATGCATCACTATTTCCTCTAAAAAGCATATATTTCCTTTTCATCCTCCTGACCTGCTTGATAGCTTAATATAAAGTATACTTTATAGGAAAGTTATACTTTAGTTTTTCAGATCAGATGTAAATTATGTGCTTTATTCCCTATGTATTCTATCCAATTCTGACATGACTATACACGTAGAATATTGTAAGCAGATATTAACACACATTGCTATTAGTTTTTGGGTGCCATGGAATCAGTTTCGACCCATACTTTGTTCCCTATGCACAAGGGAACAAAACACTGGCCATTCCTGTCCCGTCTCACAATCATTCCTATGCTTAAGCTCACGGTTGCAGAGATGGTGTCAATCCATCACCTCCAGGGTCTTCCTGTTGTCAGCTGCACCTGTACTCTACCAAGCATGCCTTCCTTCTCCAGAGACTGGTGTCTCCTGACAAACACCAAAAGTACATGAGAAACAGTCTCGTCATCCTTGCCTCTGAGAGATACTCTGCCCATACTTCTTCCATTTGACACTCACCACACACACACACACACACACACATTCAAAGTAAGTATATTTGAGTGGAAAATGTGAACTACTTACAAGTAATTTATATTGCTTCCTATAGAGTACATTTGTTAATCATGTGTAATATAAAGTATATGTTGCATAATATAAAGATGAATAACAAAACAAGAAACTTGAAGAACTCCTTAGTATGTAGAAATAATAGGAAAACAGAAATCTCTCTATAAAATTGAACTTTGAATCCCATAATTGGCAATTTAAAGATTGGGTTTCAGCCCTAGTTGCCTTATCCTTATTTATACATCTGATTCCAAAAGGGGAAAACCTCAGTGTGGTAGCAGATAAGATAAAAATTATTAAATAGCAGTAATGTAAGACCTTGAGAATTCAAACTAATATCACCCTTTGCCCTAAACTTCTACACAAATCTATAATCCTTTTACTTTTCAATGTATTTTCCCTCATTTCCCTAAACTCCAAAATAGAAATCATGATTTAAGTGGACCCAACCTCTTTTCACTTTTGACATTGATTAGGCAATTGGTGACAGTGAACATAAATCATCTCTAAGAAAAATCCAACTTCAAGCAATTTCCACATTGTTCAAAGAAAAGTAGTTTCCTTATGGAAATCACTAAAAACAAAGTAGAACATGAGAAGCATTGAAATAATAATATACAAGTGTCGGATCAGGTTGACTAGAGAAACAAGTCCAGTGACACACATATGTGTAAGAAAATTTTATATCAAGAAATAATTGTGCATTAAGAAAGGATCCCAGTCCAGTCCACCTCAAGTCCATGAATCCAATGAGCCCTTTGCAGACTCATGCAGCCATGGGCAATGATGCAGAGTTCAAGAAGGTACCAACCAAGGCCTGCAAAGTTGAGTGGCTTCAAGGGCATGGTTCAAACAGCTCTCAGATAGCTCGCCAGCAAGGAAGAGGGAAATAAGAGGGGAACCAGCCTCCATAGCCATTTATTTCTGTCTTCCCTCCAAAGGAGGTCACCAAACTGTGGACTGACCATATCATCCTACAGCTGCCATTTTGGCACCAAAAGACTGGTCACAAGTGACAGTTAAAGCAGATGAGTCGGTAATTTAAAAAAAAGAGTAGAGATTTTGATAATTAAAAAAACCCTGAAATATAGCATTTTATTGGTATGATTCAAACAACATGGATTCAAAATAAAAATTGTAGAGTATTATATGAAGAAATAATACCTAACAAAACTATATTATGTATAAAGAGTGCTGTATACTTTTTACAGCAGATTTACTAATCACAACAATCTTTATCATAAGTATTATTGTGACTGTTGCTTGAAGGTGATGCATTAATTATGTAGATTCTTAGAATGGGCCTAGAGTGCCACAAGTATTAAGTATCAATCCCAGAATTTAAATATTGGAGTTTAGTTCCAGAAGCCTAAGCTTCTTACTATACCATTAATCTCTATTGGAAAAATGCATTAACAGACTTGTCCAAAAAAAAAAAAAAAAGAAAGAAAATACTGATGCCCAATGAAACAATACACATAATACATAAACAATACAGATAATGTGTTATCTCAGTAACAGGAAGAAAATTCAAATTAAAACATGAAATAATAGTTTACATATAACACAAATGAGGGGAAGACTAATGATTTTCAATATTTGCAATGATTTAAAATGATGGATTTTCATTTTCTTCCTCTAGGGGCATACACTTATACACTAACCTAGAACACAATTTGACTTTTTCTTAAATTTAAATATATGGGTGCTATATCTGTAGAAAATGTTTATAATGATATTGGTTTTCATAGTTCAAGAAGAAAACAACTAAAATATATATCTATGGAACTGGTTAATAAAATGCAGTATTCAAACAATGAGATAATACACAGTGGTGAATATATATTCCAAGTGAATATATTTGCATGTCAAAATTTACTATTAGAATTTATTGTATCTGTATGCATTTCAAACTCAGAATGAATGATAACGTAGTATTCAATCATATGTGTAACTTAAAAGCAATAAGAGGAGGAGAAAGAGAAGAGAAACTCAATGAAGCATCCAAACTTGGGAGAAAGGAGGAACATGATTGGGGAGGTACACTCAGAGTGATTTTTAAAGCATTTATTTTGTATTTTGCTTATTTTTCTTTGTGTTAGTTTATAAACTAAGAGGTAGGCTTATAAATATATGGATTGCTAAGCAATGTTTTTGATATAGTTACTATTATGAGAGAAGTTTGTGGGGAAATTCCACAATTAAAATATATTTTAATGACATATTTTCACAAACTTCTTGAAAACCTTTATGTATTATAATTTAAAAATTAACAAAATAGAAAAAATGTGTTGCATAATTATCAGTGAATAGCTCATGGATTGGACATGCTATTTACCATAAATTCACACAAATACTATGTACTTTTTACTGTGTCTTCTGACTGTGTCCCCCTCCTCACACAGGTGTGCCCTAAGTGCTACCAGCTGCTTCTCTTCTAAACATCTTCCTGTAAGAAAAGTCAACCTAGAGTATTTAGGAAAATGCTTCAAGGTTGTAGGGTGCTCTTGGCAAGTCAACATCAAAGGCCACATATTATTTGCCTGAAAATGCAGTAAATTACTTGGATTTAGTTTTCCACTTAAAAAGATCGGTAGCGGCTGAGCCCCGGTGGCATAAGTGTTTGAGTGTGGCACTGTGGCCTGCGCGCTTGGCGGTTCAAATCCAGCGGCGGCTCTCAGGAGCAGCACTGGGTAGCGCCTACAACCACCAGAGGCAGTGATGCTCCCCCCAAAACAAACAAACAAACAAACAAAACAAACAAACAAAAAAAGATCAGTAGCACACTAGATTTACATATCCATTCAACTTATATCCATTGATTTGTTCCTAGGGACCTTGGTTGAGTTCAGCCTGGGGAGCTAGCCAAAAGGTAGTAATCAAACTCAGCAGCTGTTCTGCGGGACAAAGATGAGACTTCTATTCTCATCCTGACTTAGTCTCAGGAAGCCAAGGGAGAAATTCTGCTCTCTTCTACAAGGCCACCATGAGTTGTAATTAACCAGATAGCAGTGGGTTTGATTTAGTGTTGATTTGTTAAAGCTCTTTATTAAGCATCTTACATACATCAAATAATATGCTAACTTAAAAGGAATATGAACAGTTCATATTAAAGAAAGGAAACATGATATTTCCCAGTTTTAATTCTATTTCCAGAGAGCAGTTAGCTCAAGTCATGCCCTTGGTCAAGACAAAGGATAGAATTCGGCTTGCAGGACAAGCAGGACTCTTAGTCTAGCAGATACTCGTAGGAACCAAAGATGCAGAAAAAGAAGGAAATGACTAAGTCTGAAGATGCAAGGAGGAAGGGGAATGCTGTTTTAACACTGTTTACCTAAATTAAGGCATTAATAATGGATGCAGAATATAAAGTCTTTACCTTGGGCAACGATTCAACAAATATTTCTGGATTTGTGAGCATAATTTCTTTATATAATCATTTCATAGTATCTTTGAAGCCTTGGATCCAAGACCCTGAAGACTACAGATCCACTGATTCTTAAATCTGGCAGATAAAATAATGTAGTATTTTCATGTGGCCTATGTAGATCTTCCTACATATTTCAAATCATCTTTAGGAGACTTACACTATGCAATACAATGCAAGTGCCATGCAAACAGCCCTTTATATTCCTTTTTCGTTTTTGAGACATTGCTTTGATCACTCTTTTCCCCTCAAACATTTTTAATCCGTGGTCGGTTGAATATATAGATGTGGGACCTGAGGAAATTGAAGGAAATTGCATACATATATTTTCAAAACTTTAACCAGAAAAATAAATGCATGGCGAATGTATATAATGCCAATGCCAAGGTTGAATTGGTAGCATGTGTTGTAGGAAAATGAAATCCATGTTCGATATTCATATTAAAATTTGAATTTACCAGTGCTATATTGTTACTACTATGAAGGTAAACTATCTTGAATGATTTTAGAAAAAGATCATTGGAAGTCATTCCCAAGTAAAAAATCTTGCTCTACAATTCCACTATTGAATAAATATTTGTCATGTTTCAAAAACTAAATTCTCATATTTTACATAAGTCTATGATGCAAGCAGAAAAAATATCTCTTCAGAATGTAATTATCAATATAATCTTAAGTGAATAGTTTGTGGTGATTTCTAAGCATTTATAAGAAAATAGCAATGCCAATTGTTAGTACACTAATTTTACTTGCCCTCTTTCTATATATGAGGCTTACTTTTCTTCAAATTTAAATTTGCAGAAACCGAGGTCTGGAGGGTTGCCTAGAGCTGGAACTGACTAAACAGCACTTAACAAAGGCAACAGCTCTCTTCATGGACAACGTAATTTGGAGCAACACTCTTTTCATATATAAATATAATGTATATAATGGATCCAAGACTGAAATGAAAACTTAAAACCCATTGTTATCATTGTGTTAGACTGGATTCACTTGAGAAGCAAAATGAAAATCATGCATGCAAGTATATAAACTATTGGCCACAAATCATGAATAAGTATGCAGTCACACCACTGGCCATCTGTATTTCCAGGAAAATGAACAACTGGGTGTACTGCTCAAAGTTCTGCTCATTTTGAGGATTTCCTTTCACCATTTTTCTCCAAAGAAACCCAATAAAGGATTGTAGTGCTGCTACTTATACTTTTGAGTGGTATCTGCATATTTCCAAAATCTTCTGGAAACCAAACACAAATTTTCTCTTCTCAGTCAACTGAACATAGAGTAGGAGAAGGAAAGTACAGGTACAAAAGTGGAACAGTCGGCTTGGGGCCACTTCTACATGTAGCTCCCATGTACCTGAATGTCCTCCTTAAGCTCCACCTCAAAGATACCTCTTCTGTTCAATCATGGAGTGCTGTTGTACATCCCCAATTTGATGTCTCTGAGTGTCAAATAGCTTTTAAGTCAGAAGGGGCAGCTCTGGTGTCGTGGTGATTTGGTAGACCATGGTGAGATAGTCACTCTCAGGTCCTTCAATAAGGCAAAACTATTTTTACACAGGAAAGTTATTATCTACAGAGGATGACAGAACTTTGCTCCAAAATTCTATGGGTCTGTGCTGTGATTCATTAATAGGGCCTGGCAAAGTCTCTAAGCTTCTTATGTATTGATCTCTGACACTTCAAGAACTAGTAGGTCATATGTCTCAAGTGCAAGAGTGACTTATTGAGAAGCCCGAACCTGTCACTGAGCTTCCTCTTATTCTAGGCTTCACTCAAAACAAGCATCTTCTTTAGTCTTTTGGTAAATGGGCAAGATTTGTGAAACCAAATGAAGGACATGTTGCTTCCAAAATCCAAAGAGACCCAGAAGGTATTTTGCAATAACTTCTTGACCTAGGTAAACAGTATACTTAATAGAAGTATGCTATATAAATATAACCCACAGCATATGACACCTAGAAATTTCACAAAAGTAAAATACACCTGGATTTTATTTTTAGTTCATTTCCCCCTCTCTAACATGCATACTTTCTCCTAATTGTGCTAAACATTGACACTTCCTCATCACAAGGATCAACAAGCATAATATCATCAGTGTAATGAACCAGTATGACACTTTGTGGAAGTTAAAGGTGATCAAGGTCCCTGCAGACTACATTATGGCTAAGTGTTGGAGAGTTGATATAACCTGCCAGAGGATCATGAAAGTATTTCCTTGTCTTTGCCAGCTGAAGGCAACTGCCTCTGGGATTCTTCAAAAAATGGAATTGAAATAATGTTTTGGGTTTACTAATTTCCTACCTAGAAACAGCTCTAATGACTTCCACTTAGGGTCTACTACCAAAATAGACCTTATTATACCTGCCAGGGATCCAATATAGGGATTCTTTCATTTTCTGAGCATGGCCTATTCAAATTACACCTCTTGGCTGTGGGGAAATGACTATAGGATAGATTCAGGGATTCAGGGACCCACTAGATGCACTGTGAGATGAACCTGAGTGTGGCAGTCATGTGCTTATGCTAATTTTATGATTGAAATGTAGGGGTGGAGTTTACCCTGTTAATCTGAAAATAGCCATTGAGTAGCCAATGAGGCCTCTATGTGGGCATAGCTTTCTCCTAAGACTTCTGGGAAATCTTGCGATATTTCCCTTGTGAAGATGAGAAGCTATCTTCCTCAGGTGTTGGGAGTTAGTCTCAGAGGCTATGAGTCATGGAAGAGACAGGATGGCGGCGTCAGAGAAGCTGGAGGAGCCAGTGGAGAGACCACATGGCTTTGCCCTGATGGAGGCAGACCTCTGAAGTTGGGGTGGGCACATGGAGACCTCTGCCAGCGATGAGTTGCTTCTGCCACCACTGGATGCTTTGATGGACCCTGCGCCCTGGAAGCGAGGAGCCATGTGGAGACCCCTGTCAGCACCAGGACTCTGCACCCACTGACCTGTGACTTCGTGAGTCGGAAGGAGACTTCATAGACTGATTTGGGGCATAAGGGTTAATATCAGACTTATAATTTTGAACTGGACTGGACTGGGATATTTTCTCAATGTCCTATTCCTCTTATATATAAATCTTTTCTTTATATCTTTGAAATTTGTTCCTCTAGTCTACCCAGACTGACACACTGAGCTAACACTCCAAATTGATTTCCAAATCTGCCTTCTGACTTACGGTCTTTCAGATCATTTGGATCTCCAGAAATTATTGTCAATTCAGAATTAGTGTCAGTTCTGAACCAGTGTCCCATAATCCCCAACAGTCTGATCAATTTCCTCAATAATTTGTGTAAAAGGATGTAGATTCCTGTGGAGAAGACTGCAGGGATTTTCTCAAAGGACCTAGACTCCAATTCATTCAAGTGGTTGTGAGTCTATGAACTAGCTCAAGTTTGAGAGTTGATTGAAGGGCTGTGACTTTATATTATACCAATAAAAGTTTACCTAGCCTAGAATTCTTGCACTTGCACAGATAACATGCAAATATATTTAGTAGCTTCCCTAATTATTTCACTTCTAAGGATATCCTGCCTAAGTAGCCAATGTCAAAACAGTCATACTGTTACTCTGACTCTCTTGTCTATTACGACAATCAGTTAATTAAGTACTGCCACTTATCCCATAAAATTATTGGGCCCAATTAGCTCCATTGTAGTTAGATGTCTTAATTCACTTAGGGCAATTCTCAATTTGGCTTATAAATTAGAAATCAAAGCAATCTTCAAAGATGTGGGTGCTCCATTCATAGCATTGTTCTTTACTGTTGTGTATTTTGACTGTTGTTTACACATTTTTGCACCTTTCCTGATAAACCCACTCTAAAATGCCAATGTCCCCAGGACTTTGGATACTTATTTCTGCAGTACTAAAGTAGGTTTGGTACTTTCACTTGATTTATTTTATGTCATGGTGCAATCCATACTTCAAGTACACACCCCAGTAATTTAAGATGCTTTCCTAATCCTGGAGCTGGAATAGTGAATGAGCATATCATATCAACAAACTCAGTGCTTAATGAACCAATATCAACAAACTTAGACTAATATAACCTCATGATCTATGAAACATATTCATTATAACTATTCGTGTGTATGTATGTATGTGTATATATATACATACATATATATACTCTCAAAATTTATTTTGTTCACGTTAGAGAATAACAGTTGTTTAAAAGTTTTAAAAAATGCTTTTAACTCACCTCCTGGGGTTCACTAGACTTAAATCAAGTTATAGGTTTATAAGAAATAATAGATTGCTGAAATATTTTCTGAGAACACTCAGGAATATCTTCAGGGTATTCAGGAAGGGAAGCTCTAGATGCCATATCAGCATACATACTTGGATGCCAATCAGTACGCATACTCTCCTCAAATACGGGTAAAGAGTATAATGCTTTTACTGATAATGATTAGCAGGTACAGGACAGAGTACTCTCACTTCTCAGGTGGGTGATGTTGTTGACTGAAATAATCCAATTGAAGGCATGGAGCCATTGTCTTTATCTTCCTGATTTTATGTCAGTTTTCAGTGTCTGATTGCTTTCCAACTAGCAACCTCACTTTAACCTCACATACCATTGAAAATTAAGAATTTTGATGGCATTGTAATTCAGCTACTCTTATTAAAAGATTCTTGGTTTCACTTGAGAAATCCCAACCTTGGATTGGGCATTTTTTATTGCACAAGTGGAAATTTTCAGGGCTTGTTCATGGGGACTTTCAGAAGTGATTCTGATGAATTGAGCACATCTCTTTTTAAAATATTTTTATCTATTGTAGGTAATACTGATGAATCAGTTTCTTTTTATCTGTTACACTGAAAAAACTTCAAGCAAGCAACCAAGGATCACACAAGGCCTCACTTTTCACCAATTCTTCATCCACTAGTGATGATATTTTATGTGTTTGCATTTTCACCTCATGCCATGGATTAAAGGAAACGTGTTTGCTAATTATAGCAAACTTATAATGGAGACAGAGTTGTAGTGAATTGAGAGTTAATCAGAATTGAGAATCAGTTTAGGATTTCATCCTGACAATTTTTTTAAAGCCACTCGTGCAACCAAATATGTTATGCTAAGTTCTCCAGAGAATTGAAAATTGTGATGTGTATGTATGAAAAGGTATCCCCCAAATGAAAAATATCTCTGTTGGATGGAGCTTTCCTAGAAAACATCTTTCCTGCTAGGCAAGCAGCAAGTAACTTGCTTTGAGTTAGTGCACCCAGTGGCATCATCTGGAAATGTTCCCTCTGGTCACAATTGAATGAATCACTGTCCAGCCCTGCACCATTGTTGCAATTGTTCCTATGCTTGACCCCATTTCACAGCCATCATCATTTCTATTCTTGAACCTATTATTACAGCAATTGTTTCATTCCATCTTCTGCAGGAACTGGTCCCTCCTGACAATATGTCCAAAATATGGAAGACAAAAAGTCTCACCGTCCTTGTCTTTGTGGAGCATTCTGGAATACTTCTCCATGATTTGTTTGCCCTTTTAGGACTCCATGGTACTTTCAATATTCTTTTCCAGCACAACAATGCAAATGCATCATTTCTTCTTCAGCCTTCTTTATTCAATGTCAAATTTTTACATCCATGTGAAGCAGTTGAATATACCGTGGTTTGGATCAGGTGCACGTTAGTCCTCAGAATAACATTATGGCATTCTAATACTCTAAAGAGGTTTTGCACAGCATGTTTGCACAGTATAATGCATATTTATTGACTGCTACTTCAATGAGCATTGATTGTAATTTGAAACAAGACAAAATTCTAGACAATGTCAGCCTTTTCTTCATTTATCATAATATTAATTATTTGTCCAGTTGTGAGAATTTTGGTTATTTTAACTGATGTTTCAAATTGTCTCAAGTCCTCATTTTCAGCAAGCATAGTGTATTATCTGCATATCTCAGGTGGTTTATAAGCCTTCATTCAACCCTGATACTCCATTCTTCTTCATATAATCTAATTTCTCTGATAATTTGCACAATACACAGAGTGATTCCAGTGAGAGGATAAAATGCAGGCACACATTTTTCCTAGTTTTATATCATGCTAAAATACTATTTTAAAACCTTGTTCTACTTGCACAACTGCCTCTTGATCCATGTACAAGTTTCCAATGAGCGAAATTAAGTGATTTGGAATTCTCCTGTCTCTCAAGTATATCCGTAGTTTGTTATGATCTAGATAGTAGAATGTCTTAACACAGTTAATAAAACACAAATACAATTCATGTATTACCTGATTTCAATTGTTTTTTGTGAGAGCTATTTGATATCACCTAGGATTTTTTTGTTCCATGTCCTTTTTTGAATCCAGGTAGCTCCCTGTCAATGTTCTGCCATAAACATTGCTGGATAATCTTCAGTAAAATTTACTTATATGGAATATCAGTGATTTTTTTTACTATAACTTGAGCATTTTTTTGAGTTACCATCCTTTAAAATGGGCATAATTATCATTTTTTCCATTAGTTGACCAGTAGCTGTCTTCCAAATTTCTTGGCATAGATTAGTACGTGCTTTGCCTTTTTCGACTTGTGGGAACATTCCTATTGGTATTCTATCCATTCTTGAAGCCTATTTATTTATTTGACTAATGCTTTCAGGGCAGTTGAACTTCTTACTACAGTGTTATTGGTTCTCGCTTATATGCTACCACCTGAAATGGTGGAGTGTCTAGAAGTTATTTTGGGTACAATGAGTGTTGCAGTCACCTAATCTGATGTCAATTTGAGGATTAATAGTGTGGAAGTGGAGTCTAGCCTGTCCATCTGGAGACAGCCAATGAGACTTCTGTGTGGGCATGACCTTCTGAGAATTCTAGGTCTCTCTCATTTCACTTCCTTGGAGAATTTCTACTGATAAGGTTCATTGTTGAGGAGAAGACATAATAAACTACTCTAGTGCCCTGAGACAGACGAATCTCATTGGTGCAACCAGACCTCTGAAGCCAGAGAATCCACAGAGACCCCTACCAGCGCTGAGATGCTTCCACCACCAATGACCTTGTACCCATTGGCCTGTGATCTTGCTGCATTCGGCTTCTTCACATATCTTTCATAAGTCTGGAGTGAACTCTGTAGATTGCTGTTGGACATATAGACTAATATTGGACTTAACGAACTGGGGTTGGAATGCATTCTTAATAGGGATTTGTTTCTCTAGTCTACCTGGACAAACACCATGAGTCAGTGTATTCTTTCCCTCTTCTTTTAATGGTTTTGCATCACTCAATATTCTTTCCATATAATTTCTCAGTGTTTCAACTTGAGGCTTGGATTTTTTTTCTTGAGTTCTGTTTATGATAAGTTGGTCAATACTTCCGGCAAGATAACAACTGAGTAGCACATACCAGAGGGACTCAGGAGAAATCAGCACAGGAGAGTTACAAAGAGGGACCCACATTGCTGGGTCCCAGGAGGAGCATCATAAGGATAAGTAGGCACAGATCCACTAGATTTTGAGGAGCTGGAGGCTTTGGGTTTACCACAGTAGAGGCCAGGTAGGGTCTAACCTTAGTCCACCACTCTCTCCGACAGAACTGGGATCATTTGGAGTTGACCCAAGGAATTCATTTCAACCTAGCCACAGCTTACTGGCATCTTAGGCCTTGTATCAGGGTTTAAACCCCTCTAGCCCCACCCTCAGGGATTGGGGCTCAGCTTTATTGTGACATTATTTCCCTCTTTTCTCCCCCACCTCCATCCTGGTCTCAGCAGGCTCAGTTTTTTGTTTCTTTTTTACTTTTCTCTCACGTGCCACTGTCAAATTTCAGGCTATCCCGATTAGTCTTGGGCATTTGTGTCTGCCCTCCACCAAGCTAGGAGAGGTTTACTCACTTCAGCATAACACAAGGCTGTGGGAAGCCCACCCACTCTCCTCCACGGTAAACCCCTCCACCTTCTTCTGGGGGAAATTCTGCCCACTTTCTTCTGTGGAAAATCCCACTCACCACCTTTTGGGGGGAAATTCCAGCGACCTGCCCTCTGCAGCACTTAACACATGGCTGGGGAAATCTCACCCATCTTCTTCTGGGGTAAATCCTGCCTGTGTGGCTGGGGGAGATCCTACGTTTCCTCTGTGGTTCCACGTGACTGAGGAAACATCTTGCGTTCCATAGTTCCTCACACCGCCTAAGGCAGCTCAGCCAACATTTGCCACTGTTTCACCCTGAAGCAGAAACTTCTGCCCAACCTCCTAGGCAATCTAACTGAACAGGACAATTCCTACCACCATTCTCAGTGCTCTACACCAAAATAGGGACAGCCAGCTGCCCTCTTTGGCATGCCCATTGCAGCAGGGACCCTGCATGACCTCTGCAGTGCTCCAAGCTGTTTTGGGCCACACCATCATGGCTTCTTGTGCAATCACCCAGTACAGGACTGTTCTTATGGGTCCACGTCAACCAGCCAGCATCCCTTGAGAGGACCATCCAACTTTCTCTCCAAATAGCAGAATACTGGATGACCAAGTATAGAGTGAAGCCACAGGAGGACAAAGCAATTGACCAAATTCTAAGTACAATTTGATGCAGGCAGGTCAAAGAAGCATTCCTACTATTCTCCCAGAGAGAGCCAATGTTCTTTGACTCCCTGGAAAAATTGCATCTGGCTCCTCTAAAACAATGCCACACAAACAGAAACCAGCTCCAATGATCTCAACAAAAACCAGGAGGGAAAAAAAGGCAATGGAAGAAGATATCCTGAACCTAATGATGTGCATAGAAAAAGCAGACATTGATCTGTCACAGAAAGAAGTTTTGTGATTGCAGTTTGAAATCATACAGAATATGAGGGAACTAATAGAGAAAAGGGATGAAATGATAGAGCTGACAAAGATCAAACACCAATATAAGAGATTAGGAATGAGATAACAAAAACCAGCAACATACAGAGTTCACCAATTGATTGGAGGAGGCAGAGGACTATACCTGTGACCTAGAGACTGTCAAACAGACTTTAACAGATGTGAACAAAAAATTAATAAGATCATCAGAAAAGCTAAACGAAATCTAAGAGCTATGTCTGATACTATGAAGAGGAACAGCATCAAAATTATAGAATTACAGGAGGAAGACACAACAAAGTCATCTGCAAAAATTGAGAGATAATTCTTAGAGGAAACCTTTTCGAGCTTAATGAAGGCAAACTCAGCAACCATCCAGGAGGCTGAAAGAACACTAGCTAGACAGGTGGTTCTCTACCTTTCTAAGGCCGTGATGCTTTAATACAGTTCCTCATATTGTGGTGACCTTCAACCATAAAATTATTTTCATCGCTACTTCATAACTGTAATTTTGCTAGTGTTATGAATCGTCATGTAAATATCTAATATGCAGGAAGTATTTTCATTGTTACAAATTGAACATAATTAAAGCATGGTGATTAATTATAAAATAATGTGAGATTATAGGTTGTGAGATGTTTATTTCTAAATTCAAGTGTCGTATAACATGAGTAACATTAATAATAACAGTAAGCTACATTGCTATATTTTGCAACAGTATGTGAAAAAGCCAATCTCAGTGTTAAGGTCCTTTCTCATCAGATCAGAAATTCTCAGGCAGTCTTTGCAAGAGTGCAATGAAGATCATCTTGCTCAACAATTCTACTTCTGTTTTTAGACTTGATAACAAACAAGCTGGAAAACCTTGTCTCCCAAAAAATATGTTATTGGAAATGAAAGAAGAAGGTGCAACACAGACTCAGACAGAACAGGGTATGACTGCATACACTTGATCCTGAAATTTGTAACTGGCTTTGTAGAGAAATCAGTTCTTGCTGCATTGCTGCTGATAAATTCAATGAACTCCTCTTGTGCTGTCTCAGGAACATCTTCAACTCTGACAGTGAATGGGCTTCCGGCAAGTGAAAATGGGTTGTCAGATTTGGAAAGTCAAATGAAATTTCATCGGCAAGCATATGCAAATGTTCTTCCACAGAAATTATCATCATGATCTTATTGCCTAGTTCAATGTCATATTCCCAAAGAAAGCAGATAAGGTAGGCAGCATGCAAATTTTGCTTTCATCCAATTTTTTTTGCTATTGCTGAAGTTTCATTTGGAATGGTTGGATCATTTCAGACAAATTAAGGGATTTGGTCCTTGCAGTGATCAATTTAACTCTTTCAAGATGGCAGGATTTTAACCATATAAGCTATTTTCTACAGTTTACTTTTACTGAACTGTAAAAGTGCTTCCAAAATGTGGACTCACTTTCTGATTAAAAAAACATTTTGAGTTCAACACAAATATGTTTTAAAATGTTTCTTCTCAACAGACACCTTACTTCAGTATAAAATAGCACAATAGTAGTCAGCACACCCCAAAATTTCACAGCTGCAAAGAGGTGACTAAAGTCCTACCTTTACAAAATTGACAGAAATTATGATGCTTTCATTACTTCTTATAACTCTTGTGACAGTGTCTTTCTTGCCAATATTTACTGATGAACCATACATTGAGTTCCAATAACTTTTGGTGACTAAGTCAGTACCAAACATTGAAATCCATATCAACATCCTGGCATAGCTGAAGCATCACCTGTGCAAACACCACAAACCTTTTTCCCAAAATATCTTATGCTTTTTCAGAAATGAACCAACTATCAAATGCATCACTTGCAGTAGTTGCAGTTTCAAGAGGTTTG
>PVJH01010630.1:0-72760 GCA_004026705.1 Nesogale talazaci | reverse complement strand
CCACTTTTAATTTCTTTTTTTTGTTTTTGTTTTTTGGGCATCACTGCTCTCTGGTGGTGGGAGTTGGAGGCCTAGTCTTTGCTCCTGTGGAGCCACTGCTGGAATTGAACCTCCATCCCAGTGGGCCGCAGTTCTGCACACAACCACTACGCCACCGGGGTTCAGCCTAATTTCTAATATGGAAATATTAATAATATACACAAGCACAAAACTTCTTGAGTCTCTTTCAGACTAGAATGTTTGAGAACTGGTCCTTCATTCTTTTTTTCCCCTCTCACACTCACTCTTGTCAGGTCTGACCCTAAAGCTGTTAGATCTCAGGCCCCTCAAGGAAGAGTATCTTTAAAAAAAACATTATGAATTACTTTTATTAGGGGCTCTTACATCTCTTATCCCAATCCATACATTCTTTCAGTGTGTCAAACACATCTGCACATATGCTGCCATCATAATTTTGAAAACATTCTCTTCCCGCTTGAGCCCCTGTTACCAGCTCCCAATTTTTCCCTCTTCCTCCCCCACCTACTCTCTTTCACGAACCCTTGATAAGTTAGGGATTATTATTTTCATATCTTACATCGTCCTCAGTCACCCTTTACCCACATTTCCATTGTTCATCTGTAGAGGTTGTTCAACCTGAGAGGGGGTTATAGGTTGATTCTTCTGATCTATTCCCACTTTCTCCCCTCCCTCCCCCTAATCTTCCTGGTTTTTCTACTCTCATTGTTGGCCCTGAGGGGTTTACCTAGCTTGAATTCCCCATGTTGCCGACTCTTATCTGTAGCAGTGTGCATGTTCTGGTCTAATTCAACTTGTAAGGTAGAATTGAGGTCATGATATTGGGGGTAGAAAGCACCAAAGAACTAGAGGAAAGTTGTGTGTTTTATCAATGCTATACAGCATCCCAGCTGACTCATTTCTTTCCTGTGACCCCTCTTTATATGTGTGTGTGTATATACATGTATGTATATATATGCCTGTATTTAGACCTCTATAAATGTCTTTTACCTTCTAGATCTTTCCTCTATTTCCTTTTACTTTCCTCCTGTCCCATCATCATTCGAGTTTAGTGTTTCCTTGTTGCTACATTGCCCTTGATTAAACCCCACCAGTTGTTTACACATAGGCATTGGCTCTCCAGCACCCCCCACCCCCCAATTCACCTTGGGTATGATTTTGTTCTGCATTTTAGATGCCTAGTATCTGATCCCATCAACACTTCATGATCACACAGGCTGGTGTGCTGCTTCCAGGTGGGTTTTGTTGGGTCTATGCTTGCTTATCCTCAAGCCTTTAAGACTCCAGACACTATACCTTTTGATAGCCAGGCACCATCAGCTTTCTTTACCACATTTACTTATACACTCATTTGTCTTGAGTGATTGTGTAGGAAAGGTGAGCATCACAGAATACCAGGCTGTTAGAACAAAGTGTTCTTGTGCTGAAGGAGTACCTGAGTTGAGGCCCAGTGCTTATCTGCAACCTTAATTCTTAACATATAGATATGAGTACATAGTTCTATGCTCTTTATATGTGTGTGTATATACATGTATGTATATATATGCCTGTATTTAGACCTCCATGTCTTTTACCTCCTAGATCTTGCCTCTATTTCCTTTTACTTTCCTCCTGTCCCATCATCATGTTCCTCCTTCATTCGAGTTTAGTGTTTCCTTGTTGCTACATTGCCCTTGATTAAACCGCACTAGGCTTCCTACACCCTTCTTTCCATTGATTTTAGTTCATTTTTTGTTCCAAGGAATTCTCTTGAACATACCAAAAGTATGCTCATCTTTATCTAAGGGCCCCTCCCCTTTATTCCTTAGTAGAGATTAGTATTTTCTTCAGTGTATTTATCATAATTCATGATGTTACTTAGTTATTACCTTCTAAATTTGCCCCTTTCACCCCCACTTGCTGTAAGCCCCCTGAGGACAGCTATGCCTGGCTGTGTGCGTTCTCAGTGCCAGGCACAGAGTATATACTCAACATATACTTGATGAAGCATTGAATGAATGACTTTTTTTAGATCATTTTATTGTGGGTCCATACAGTTCTTTTCACAATCCATGTGTATGAATCATGTTTTTTTTTTTTTTTTATGAATTTGAAAAAGCAAAACCCAAATCCAAACCCCCAAGCACTTAGAATTAGGCCGATATTGTTTAGATGGCAAATTATTTATTTGCATATAACAGCCAAACCCACTGCTATGGGTTAGTGACCTTCTAGAGTAGAGTAAGGCACTCTGGATTCTTAGGTGGATTATATCATGACCTACTAACCATAATGCCAGAAGTTTGAACCCATTAGTAGCTTCTGGAGAGGAAAAATGGGGCTTTCTGTTCCCATAAGATTTACAGCCCTGGGGCTGAGCCCCGATGGCGTAAGTGGTTGAGTGCGGGACTGTGGCCCTTGGAGGTTGGTGGTTCAAATCTAGCGGTGGCTCTCATGAATGGCACTGGGTAGCACCCATGACCACCAGAGGCAGTGATGCCCACAAAAAAAAAGTATAAAAAAATACTGAAAAAAAAAAAAGATTTACAGCCCCTGAAACCCACAGGGTCTGTTCTTTTTGCCAGGGCCGTTGTGGATCAGCGTGGACTCCATGGCAGTGAGGGGTACCGTCAGAGACGAACAGCTCCATAGGATTACTGAGCTATACTACTACTTTTTTTTTTTTTTTAAGGCATCACTGCCCTCAGGTGGTGGGAGTAGGAGGCCCAGCCTTTGCTCCTGGTAGCTGGAATTGAACCTCCATCCCAGTGGGCTGCAGTCCTGCACACAACCACTACGCCACCGGGGCTCAGTCCTAGACTTCTTTTTTAAAAAATCATTTTATTGGGGGCTCATACAAGTCATAGCACAATCCATGCATCCATTCATTGTGTCAAGCACATTTGTGTATTTGTTGACCTCATCATTCTCCCATACATTTGCTTTCAACATGAGCCCTTGGTATCAGCTCCTCATTTTCCCCTCCCCTCTTGAACCCTTGATAATTTATAAATTATTATTATGTTGTCATGTCTTACACTGTCCAGTGTTACCCATCACCCACTTTTCTGTTGTCCATCTCTCAGGGAAGGGATTGTTTGTAGATCCTTGTAATCAGTTCCCCTTACTACCTACCCCATCTTTCCATTACCCTCCCTGTATCGCCACTCTCACCACTGGTCCTGAGGGGATCATCTGTCGGGGATTCCCTGTGTTTCCAGTTCCTATCTGTTCCAGTGTACAGCCTCTGGTCTAGCCGGATTTGTAAGGTAGAATTGGGATAATAGTGGGGGCGAAGAAGCATTTGTATGTTTCATCGTTGCTACACTGCATCCTGACTGGCTTGTCTCTTGAGCTGTAAATCTTTTTTTTTTTTTTTGGGGGGGGGGTCATCACTGCCCTCAGGTGGTGGGAGTAGGAGGCCAACCTCCATCACAGTGGGCCGCAGTCCCGCGCACAACCACTACGCCACCGGGGGCTCAGCCCTGCTATTCCATTCTTGGAAACATATTTCAAACTCATCTATTTGGAAGGCTGACGGAACTTCCCTGCTCTTTTTCTTTACCTCTTCTAAGTCATCAAATCCTGCCCTTTCATGTCCCTCTTCATTTGTAGAAAGAAAAAGAAGTTGCACAGAATTAGGTCAGGTGAATAAGGTGTGTGGGGCAAGAGAGGCATGGTGTTATTTGCCCAAAACTACACAGATGGCTGCATAAGCCCCAGTGCATTGTTGTGGTAGCAAAACCAGTCCCCTGTTTGCCACAAATCAGGCTTTTTGTTGTACAATGTTAGGCTATCTTTTCAGACCCTCTAAGTTAGGTCACGGGTGCTCAAGAGGTCGATCGTGATCTCCTAGTCAATTGCAAATGTAGTGTGGATAGATCACTTGGCATTAAAAAAAGAGATGTAAGCCTATCAGCAATCTGGTCAATTAATTAATAAACAGCGTAGCCAGTCAGATGCAAGCTTAGTTGTCAAATGCATGCGCAAACAATTGTGCTAAGTGCAGCAAAACTGACAAGCTCTTTCAAGACTTTTCTTTGCTCCAGTCAGTCCCTACATTCATGTACTATCCTTTTTGGGAAGATGCTGAGGTTCATTCACTTGCATCAAAAATTGCAGCACTGTTTCACCTGAACGCTTCTGGACTGGAAGATGAGATTTTGACACTATAAGTTGACGTTCAGCTAATGTCCAGAGCACATGAACAGCCCTGGAATTTACCAGCAGAGGGAAAATACCCAAACATGAGGAAGATGTGCTACCTCCTTGACTGCATTATTTGGCTCTGCTTATTTATGTGAGTCAGCCTTTTCCCACATCAAGATCATTAAGTCCAAATACGGTTCCACCATGACTGATGATCATTTGGAAGTGTGTGCTTGAGGCTGGTAGTCAGCAGCTACTGTCTGTATTATGCATCCCTGACTCATTCCATTCAGAGCAAGTCATCAAAGTAAACTCATGTAATGACAAAAAATGTACATAGTTAATTGTGCAATATGAACTATGCGACTACGCAAGGTACATGAACATTGTACATTAAGAGAATTCTTAATGCATTTATGAATAAATGTGATAAAACAAATGTATTTTCCATTTTCATAGTTGGGAGACCATTTTGACTTGATCATTTTATAAGTAGCTCGCATACTGAAAAAGTGTGAGCACACCCTGCTCTAAGTAGACAGCCTGATTTAACAGTCTGACCTGGTGGAACGAACTCTAAATGCACATTTTTGTCCATTTGGGAAGTTAATTGACATCCAGAATGAAGTTTGTTATCAATTTAACTTTTTTTGAAATGAGAAAACTACTTGTACACTTGAGTTTTTTGCATAGCACTGTCTTTGTAAGCTGTGTTCAACATCACAACAGTTTCTGGGGCAGTTTTTCCTTGGCAGGAAACAAAAATTCACAGCCACACACGGTTCTCTTAAACCAGCCCACACACACACACACACACACAAAATCAGGTTCAAATGAAACAGCTTTTATGAAAAAAATTCACCGTGACCAGAGAGAAACTTCATCGGCAATGCCATTGGGTGCCCTAACTCAGAGCGAGTTGCTGGCTGCTCATCTAGCAGGGAAAAATGTGTAGTAAGAAAGCTCTGCCCAGCAGAGGTGTGAGGAGAGTACCCCCTCGTGGTTTGTCAACAGGTTGTCAACAACTCAGTTTAGTATTTTGCTTCACTCACTGACACTGAGTCTGTTCCTACTCATGTTGATCCTATGTGACAAAGTAGAAGTGCCTCTGTGGGTTTCCAAGGAAAGACTGATGTGTTTGAACCAGTAATGTTGCAGTTACTATCCCAACACATATGTAAACCGGGGTCCTTAGCAAACTGCCTAATGGCGTTCAATCTTGTCACTCCCAATGAGTAATATGATTAATTGACAGTACGTGCGTAAACTTAAAGAAACTTTAAATTCATACTGTGCTTACTTTTAAATGTTAAATGTTAAATTAGCTTACAGTTAAATGTTAGCTGTGACATAGTTAATATTATAATCCAATAGAGGTTCAAATTTTTCAATTTGAAAACCACTGACTTCATGGGTAATAAGTGATGAATGGTTTCTGAATAAATGGATCCTAATTAGCCAGAAGAGTCTCTGGCTGGTGCAGTTAGCTCAGAGATTGGAGGTTTGAATATGCCTACACATACCCAGGATGAAAAGGTTGGTGACACATTTCTGAAAAAAATCACCAGTGAGAGCACTGAGGATGGAGCACAATTCTCCTGACACAGCTGGGGTTGCCATGAGTTGAAATTGACTTGACGGCATTTTTTTTTTCTTTAATCAATCCAAAATATAACCAGAAACCTGTACACGTATTTGTAGAAGTGTTTAGTCAGGCTTTTATTGGAAGGCAGCTTTTACTTAATTACAGTTTTGGGAGGCTACAAGCTGCTGACACAGTGGGTTAACTGCTGGACCGCTCCCCAGCTCTGCAGTTCAAGTTCAGAAGCCACTCCCATGGAGAAAGAGGAGGCAGTCAAAGTTATCTGGTTTCAAGCCTTATTGAGCAGTTATCTGTCCTATGGGGTTGTGAAGAGTCATAACTAACTTGTTGGTGGGCTTGATATTTGCTATGGTAACTAAATTATAAGGACAGGAAAATGTGATTGTTGTTAGTTGCTGTCTAATTGGCTTGTACCCTACATACAATAGAACAAAATGCTGCTCTGTCCTGTGCCATTCTCACAATTGCTGTCTTACTCATATTAACCTTACTAATAAAATAGTTCTGGAGACATAAAGGCATATTAATAGAGCCCCGGGTCATATATAAATCTTAGCTGCATGAATGGATTTGGGGCTTGCACTTAATTCTAGTCCCAGTCTAAGAACAATTAGTTCTTATGACATGGCCCTGCTTGGTGCTAGACCTAAGGAAGAGATCATTGAAGATAAGGGTGCTGTAGCAAAGTGTGGTGGCAAAACAAAGAATAGCAGTCGGGGTTTCACAGGCTTGTTTTCAAACAAGCAGCCATATTACTGAGGCATTAACTAAGTTCACATTGAAGAAGGACATGAGCCCCTGTAGGGTTTTAAATACCAGTCCAAATCTAAAGGAGGTGATGGCATCAGCTTGAACTGTAAACACTTGGATTGCAGAAGGCAATTCATGATAGTGGAATCCCAGAATCCATTTGCAGGATCCACACATGGATTAAGTTTCTGGCAAATCCCTTCTGACCATAGGTAAGGGATATGAATAGCCCTGTTATCAGTCAGAAGCCATGGAAAGTAGATTATGACAGATTTAGTTAGCTCAGACGGTGGGTGATAGACCATTTAATCTCTCTTTGACCCATTTTAAAGTTGTTTCAGTTAAAAAAAAAAAAGCACAGGGGAAATACACACAAGGGTTAAGCCCCTGATGAATGCCCTCTATGAGTGTGGCCCAGGGATGTGAACAGCCTTGCCACCTTGCAGATTACGTTGGAAAGTAGCTTGTTGCAGATGCAGTTAGGTTAACATCTCTGTTTGATCTCCTTTATGAACCATTTAAGTTGGTTCTAGTTTTTGGTGGTGTTTTCTGCTTTTTCACTAAGGCTTTCAATCTGTTTTACTTATTTTGTTAAATTAAAGATGTTTTCCAGAATGTGGGATCTGGGAGGGTTGGCTTATGGAAGCAATAACCGGACTAATGGTTTCTTGAGGGTATGGCAGAGGAAGTTGGGATGGGTACAAGGATGAAGAAGGCGTTCTGAAACTGGTGATGATTAATGTCACTGAACTCTGGAGTTGTATGACATGTGAATTACATGCAAAAAACCTGTTGTGATTTGGGTAAGGATGGCATTGACAAATCACTTTGTGAGTGTGTGGGGCATATTGATCGACATTTTAACACTATTAAGTCATTTAATCTGCAGAGGGACATACTTGGAGTAAGGTAAAAGGGAGGTGATATCAAGTTCAAAAAGGAAAGAATGTTTTCAAGTGGATAGTGGTAGCAATTGTACAATATTGCTTAACGTGATAGAACTATGGAATGATACATCTGTAGTGACCCTTAAAAAATCATTTTGGAAAAGATTAAAAATCTTTTAATCCATGAACATAGTATGTTTGCATTTATTTAGGTCTTTTCTTTCAATAGTGATTTGTAGTTTTCAGTGTATTGGTCTTGTTATATTAAGAGCATAAAGACATGTTACAGAAAGAAATTATTTCTAATTTATACAACCAACAAATTTGCATGCTGATACAGCCTATAACTTTGCTGAATTTGTTTATTATCTATTACATTCAAAAATTATTTTATTGGGGGTTCATACAACTCTTATCATGATCAATACATTTATCAATTGTATGCAGACCACATTTGCACATTTGTTGCCATCATCATTCTCGAAACAGCCTCCTTCTACTTAGGCCCCCAGTATCAGCTTCCCTTATTCCCCTCCCCCACGAACCCTTAATAATTTACAAGTTATTATTATTTTGTCATATCATACACTGTCCGATGTGTCCCTTCACCCACTTCCCTGTTGTCCGTATCCCAGGAGGAGGTTAAATGTAGATCCCTGCAATTAGTTCCCCCTTTCTACTCTACCTTCCCTCCACCCTCCGGGTATCACCACTCTCACCCACTGGTCCTGAAGGGATCATCTATCTTGAATTCCCCATGTTTCCGGCTCCTATCCGTACCAGTGTATATCCCCTAGTTTAGCTGGATTTGTAAGGTAGAATTAGGATCATGATAGTGGGAGGGGAGGAAGCATTTAAGAACTAAAGCAAATTGCATATTTCATTGTTGCTACACTGTACCACTCTGTACCTTGCCTGGCTCACCGCAACTCCTTTGTAAAGGGATGTCACCTCACCTATTGCTGACTTTGGGTCCCCAATCTGTACTCCCCTCATTTCTACTACATTTTTAGGTGAGTTGTTTGGAATTTATAAAATATATACAGAGAAAGAATATATATATGTGTGTGTATGTATGTATACATAGAAATCTTTCAGAGGTGAAACTCAATGGGACTGCCATACTTTTAAGGGTCTTTCAAGTTTCTGCCACTGACGGAGTGCAGGGCTCACCACTTTTCTGATGTTCTCTATTAGTGGGAAACAATTTTTCTTTTGACAGGTTTCTATTAGACACAAGTACTGGTTTTCACAGGTTTAACTGTGAAATTCTACAGTTGAGTAAACTTGTACAGTTAATGTGGTAGGGCGTGCACCATTCCACTAATCGATATTTGTATGTGTTGTCACCCTTGGCTTCCTTGAACTGGCTGTATGATCCCCATGAGGAGCCCTGGTAGTACTTATTGCTGGGTAAGTGTCGGACTGCTAGGAGCTTGAAAACCAGCAGCTGCTCCGTGAGAGAAAGATCTGGCTATCTGCTCTCATTCCGACAGCCTCAGAAACCTACTGTAGGATCAGTATGGGTTGAAATTGCTTTCAATCCGAGTGGGTTTTATTAGCACTCTATCATATTCCTGGATATGATTCATTACTATTGTGTTGGGGATTTTTGCATCTATATTTATACTTTCTGTTCTTTTTTAGGCGTTAATGCCTTTCCCCCCTCTGATTTTGCTATCAGGGTGATAATGGCCTCGTATAGTATCTTGAGACTCTTTCCTCCTCTTTTATTTAAATAGTTGGTAGAATTTACCAGTGAAGTCACTTGGGTTATGCTTGCCCTTGCTGAGAGGTTTTGATTCTTGATGCAATCGCTTTAATCATGACAGATTTGCCGAGATTTTTCTGTTCTCAAGTCAATTTAAATAGTTGCATTTTTCTGAGAATTTGCATTTCATCTGTATCTAATTTGTCAGGTACGATTCTTAATATTCTCTTGTAGTCCTGTTTTATTTCTATAAAGTTGGAGCAACGTCTCCATTTTCATGACTGATTCCAATTACTTATGTTTTCTGTTTCTTTTCTTTTTTTTTTTTTAAGGCATCACTGCCCCTAGGTGGTGGGAGTAGGAGGCCCAGCCTTTGCTCCTGGGAGCCGGAATCGAACCTCCATCCCAGTGGACTGCAGTCCCGCACACAACCACTACGCCACCGGGGCTCAGCCCCCTTTAAAAATTTATTTATTTATTTATTTATTTTTTGTTTTTGGGCATCACTGCTCTCCGGTGGTGGGAGTAGGAGGTCCAGCCCCACTGCTGGAATTGAACCTCCGTCCCAGTGGGCCGCAGTCCCGCGCACAACCACTACACCACCGGGGCTCAGCCCTGTTTTCTGTTTCTTTCCTGTGTCAACATAGTCAAAATGCTTGCTGCTTAAGTTGGTCTTTTCACAGCACCAGACTTTATTCACCAAGTCTTCTCTACTTCTAGTCCCTATTTCCTCACTCTTTTCTCTATTATTTCTTTTGCTCACTGTGGGTTTATTTTGTTCTTTTTCTAGTTTCTTCTTGATTTGAGCTCTTTATTTTCCAATGTAGGCATTAACAGCTAAAATTTTTTCTCTGAACATTTCCTTCACTGAATCCCATGAGTTTTGGTATTTTGAGCTTTCATTTCTAGTTGGGTCAAAGTCCTTTCTAATTTCCCCTGTGATTTCTTCATGACCCAATTGTTAAATAGTGTGTTGCTTAATTTCCACATATCTTAATTTGCAGGTTTTTCTTCTGTCACTAAATTCTAGTTGTATTCCCCTTTCCATTATTGAGCTTAACATGGTCTCTTCTGGGCAATGTTCTATGCTGCAAGGGCAGTGAATTATTTAATGTGGCTTTTTTAGTCAAAGTCTTTTACTCCTACCAAATGACCTGTCCTTCATTGGGTTTGGTAAGAGGTGGGGGGAAATTCTGATGGGGTTCACCTGTAAGTGATGAATGGGAGATTCTTTTTTGGTTTTCTTTAGTCCATGTCCAACTTTTACATGTAAAGGGGGTAATTAAAAATACAATGGCTTGGGGCTGGTGTACCTTAGTTCTCGAAGAAACATCCTTGCCCTTCAGTACTCTAAAGAAGTAGTAGTGCGGTAGATTTACCTAATGCTACAGGTCTTGAGTACTGCTTCCATGAGCACTGATTATAGATCTACGCAAGATGAAATCCTCGATCACATTGGCCCAGTTGAGAGACTTGAGTCTCTACATTGAGTTACAAACCACACAGAAGGCTTCAATCCTTGATCTTCAACAAGTGCTTCAAGTCCTCACTTTTAGCAAGCAAGGTTGTGTTGTCTGCACATCACAGGTTATTAGTAAGCCTTTCTTCAGTCCTAGTAAAACACACTAGGCTCACTGTCGTGGAGTCAGTGTTGGTTCATAGTGAACTCCCATGGGTTTTTTCCTGAGACTGTGATTGTTTATGGGAGCAGAAAGTGGAGTCTTTGCTTTGACGTCTGTTGGTGGTTTCTAACTGCTGACCATGGGGATTGCAGCCCTATGTGTAACCTCTACACCCTAGGGCTTCTCTGTATTTTATTTCATGTAATCTAGGTTTTCTAATTATCTGCACAGTCTACAGGTTGAATAAGTGTGGTGAGAGGATGCAGCCCTGATGCATTTTCCTAATTTTACACTATGCAATATTCCTTTGTTCTCTTTGCACAACTGCCTCTTGATCCATGTACAGGTTTTGTATGAGCGCCATGAAGTGTTCCGTAGTTCCTTTTATTTCTCAAGTCTATTCATAGTTTGTTATGATCCACACACTTTTGCACCAATTGCAGATATTTCTTTTAAACTCTAATATCTTCACAGAGGACATTAAAAAATAAAACAAAAAACTAATTGAACCAGTGAGACATTTTAGTTAAAACTGTTGTTTGGTTTTTAAAAGACTTCTGGGAGGGCTGAGCCCCGGTGGTGTAGTGGTTGTGCGCGGGATTGCGGCTCACTGGGACGGAGGTTCAATTCCAGCAGTGGGGCTGGGCCTCCTATTCCCACCACCGGAGAGCAGTGATTGCCCCCCCCCCCCCAAAAAAAAAAAAAAAGACTTCTGGGGATATTTTTGTTGTAAGTTTGTAAGGCTAAAGATTTTTCTTAGGGGGTTATCAAGCTTTGATGGCTATAGAAAATGTGACTCTTAATGCAGATTAGAATTTCTGTTCCATTAACCCACACATTCTGTGATTTGGAGTCTTCTCTAAACTTTTTCACCACAACATTTAGTAAAGTTTACTGACGGCAGAGGAAACAGTTATTCTTGAAGGCATTCAACTACAGGTTCCCTTCCCCAATTTTGTTGCCATAGGTTTCCAAACTTATTTGACTCACCACTTATTTTTTTGAAAACAAAACAAAATCATCACCAAGCACCTCTCTGGCAATTAAAAAAGGTTATCTGATTTTGCAGGGTCACACGTCCACATTGTTCTAGCACCTCCAGGGATTAGTAGTGCCCACTTTGGGAAATACTGCTCCTGATGAAAAGAATCCAGTGATACTTGACTTGCAACTTATGAGAATCCATATAAAGCTGCCTTATTGGAGTCTGAGTGATTTTGAAAGATTAATGCTTTCCCTTTTCATGGTAGTCAACATTTTGCAATATCTTCCATTGTAGTAGTTAACCTCATTTCTTTTTCTTGATTTTCTAGTTTTAGAAGCATTTAGCAAGCTCTCCATTGAATTGTGAGCATGAGTGATGACAGCTATCTTGATCTTGTCATTTTGTTCAGTTTATTGAGTGCTTTTAAAATTTTACTATTAAGTGTGATTGTTATTATAGATATCTAATAGTTCTGCTTGTGTAGTTGAGAAAGTTTCCTTTTTGAAGTTAGTTTTTAGTTTATCACATGCTTTTTCTGCATTCAATGAATTGACTATGTGCTTCTCTTCTAATAACTTAATGTAATTAACATACTACATTAATAGATCCCCAATGTTGAACCACTTGGTTTTTTTTTTTGGAGGGGGGGAAATCACTGCCCTCTGGGGGTCATGGGAGCTACCTAGCGATGGTCCTGAGAGCCGCCACTGGATTTGAACCACCAAGCCTGCAGTCCTGCGCTCAACCACTTACGCCACTGGGGCTCAGCCCCCACCTGGTATTTTTGGATTAAAAACTTGATCTGCATTTTTTGTTCATCTCAGATTTGTTTTTTAAAAATTTATGACTGCAAGACTTGGAGTCAACTCTGGCAGTGAGTTTTATTTTGGATATTTTTGCCCTTTGTGTTTGTTTATGGTATGCATGTGTGCTATCCTGGTTTTCGTATAAGAGGTACACAGGCAAAAAAAAAAAAAGTACTAGCTTTCAGAAATGAGTTAAGGTTTTGGGGCACTCTATATAATGTCTTTATTAAATGTAAGAACTGTCTACAAAGACATTGGAGTCTGGTGCTTAAATTTTTTCTAATTTCTCCTGTTGCTACTTAGCTTTTTTCACATATGGATCATTTTGATATTTATATAATCCTAGAAAAAATTTATCTTTACATTTAGATTTTCAAAATGATACCTCCCTAAGAATAGATATGATAATGGTAAACTTTTTGACAACTATGGTTGCTTAAACACATTTTTATTTATATCAGACTTGATTAATCATATGACCGGGCCAAAAATTTATATTCATTTCCTTAGACATGGGTTTGTGTAGGTATTTCAGTCATTCAATCATATCAAGAATTGTACAATCAGTACTACATCAGTTTTAGAACAACCCCCCCAAATATTAAATCGCCTTTAAAATGAGTTGTGAAATCACAATCAGTTTTAGTGTTCTCTCTCGACGTATTGTTAACTTCCTCAAACCCCTTTCCCTTCCTTAGTCCTCAGAATTTTAGAATCATTGTCTTAGTACCGTGTCCTGGCTGTAGAAGAGGTATGCATCTTTGGGAAAGGAAAGTCTCTCCCATCTTAAGAGAAAAGCATCTTTTTGGAAAAGGAAGAGATGAAGCAATATGGCAAAGTACTGCTAAGATTAAGGGTTTTGTAGGGAGAGTCATTAAACTCTTAGACTTTTAGTGGTGTGTGCATTCTGGCTTCTTGCTCTGTTCTTGAGAAGTGGTGTAATATCATTCTTAATTATCTTTATGTGACCTTTATTCTCTCCATAGGTTTTAGTCATTTTAAAGCGTATGACTTAGTGACATTAAGTAAATTCACCGCCATGTGCAGCCATGGTTTCCATCATCTCACACAAAAGCTATGATCTCCTTAAGTAGCAACTTTCATTCTATCTCCCCAGCCTTTAGTAACCACAAATTTTTGTCTATGCATTTGGCCATTCTAGATGTTTTTTTGTAAAGTGAGATCATTGTCCTTTTGTGTCATGGTTCATTAGGCATAGTGCATTCAGGGTTCATTCATATCTTAGCATGTCTCAGGACTTCGGATCTCCTTATGGTTGAATAATTTCTTTTTCATTCATCTCTTCATGGACACTTGAGTTATTTCTGACTTTGTAAGTTGCAATATCTGTGTGAGTCTCTGCTTCTAAATGTTTTTAATATAATTTTATGTGTGGAACCACAGGCTAATTCTTTTAACATTTGGAGTCTCTTGATGCTTTGTTTTTTTTTTTTTTTTTAGGCATCACTGCTCTCCGGTGGTGGGAGTAGGAGGCCCAGCCCCACTGCTGGAATCGAACCTCCGTCCCAGTGGGCCGCAGTCCCGCGCACAACCACTACGCCACCGGGGCTCAGCCCTCTCTTGATGCTTACATTGACGTTTTTTATTCTTCTAAAAACTCATGATGATACACTTTGACACGAATCTTTTTATACTCATGGTGCTGTGCACTTGGTTGACACTTTAGTCTGGAAGTTTGTGCTTTTCATTTGGTAAACGGAAATGCTGTTTCATTTGGGAAAATGCTTTACATTGTCTTTTGAACCCTCTTTTTCTGTTCTCACTTTCTTAACCTCTTATCGGTGGATTTAAATACTTCAGTTGTCTACTGTAGGGCAGGGTAGGACTGTCGCTCTGGGCTTCTGAGTCTCTTACTCTTTATGGGATTAGAAAGTCTCATCTTCACCTGTTGAGGGCCTGATGGCTTCGAGAGTGGCCGATCTTTTAGGTAGCAACCCAGTACATAACCCAGTGTGCCACCAGGGCTCTTTATGAATAAAAATGTATTAATTGGCAGTGAGTTTTGTTTTGCTTTTCATTTATATACAAAAGCCGATTTGTGAGACATTTTCTGGAAGGGTCGTAGTTCAGAGAGTGAAAGTGTGATGGGAACAACTAAGACTTAACAAGGTTAGAAATCAAGGTAATTCTGGTAACTCAGCTCAAGTGGGGTTCCATTACCGCATTTCCTATTTGGTATAATCCCTGTAAGGATTACTCACTGCTATCCTAGTCAGTGCTGACTCACAGTGACACCCCCCCCCCCCCCCAATGGCTTTCTGGGACTGTAACTGTTTACAGGAGTTGAAAGTGCAACCTTTGACCTGAGGTGCTGCTGGTGACTTCTGACCGCTGACCATGGGAGTCACAGCCCCGTGCATAACTGGTACTCCACCAGGGCTCAGAGGTGAGGTGCTGGGCTCAGGGGAACTTCTCCCATAATCTCAGCCCTAAAGGTCATTCTGTGGAGCTCACCTGAAAGCCACGATGATCTGAAGACCATCTGGAATGTTCCTTGGGTTCTTTCAGTCAGCAGCACTGGAGGTATTGATTCTTACTAAGTAACCTGTCACTGGTTAGGTAGATCCCATGGCTAGCTGCTAGCCCAGAAGCAACACGTGGTTTTCAGGAGCTTACCTTGACACTTCTGAGAACTTCACCTCTGCCTTCTGCTTATATGTACTCCTCTATCTCCCTCTGAGCAATAGTGATGATTGTCTCTTCCTTTTCTTTCTTCACAGAAGAGAGACAGGGCTTTCTACTCCCCCAAACAGTGACCGTCGCAGAAGCTCGGGGGGTAGTCACTCCTGTCCTGTTGGGTAGCCTTCAGTTGGCATCAACTTGGTGGTAGTGAGCTTTTTCTTTCATTTAAAGCTGTTCCGAGTACATGACTTTCTAAACCTGTAACTCAGAACTTCATAGGGAACTTGGTCTGGGAAATGTATTTTAAGTCATTCATAATCAGCATGCATATTACACATGTCTATTGAAAACTCAAACAAACCTAAGGCCCTTGAGTTAATTCTGACCTGTATTGACCCTATCTAGGATTTCAGCAGCAGTAAATCTTCAATGGAAGACAGCCACGTCTTTGTCCTGTGACGCGGATGGTTGGTTTGAATCACTGACCTAGCAGCGAACCGTTCAGCGCTTACTCAGCATTGCCACCAGGGCTCCTTAGTTTGTGAAGGTTTCTCTCCCTTAAAAAAATGTGTTTTTCGGGCAGAGCTCCGGTGGCGTAAGTGGTTGAGTGCGGGACTGCGGCCAATGGGCTTGGTGGTTCAAGTCCAGCAGCGGCTCTCAGGAGCAGCACTGGGTAGCGCCCACGACCACCAGAGGCAGTGATGCTCCCCCCTCCCCCCACAAAAAAAAAGTTTTTTTCTTTCTTTAAATAGCACTGGGTCTTCAGTGGGTTACACAATTTTATTTTTTAAAAAAAGAAAAGATTAGCTGGTTCTTTAGGGTTTTTGATGACAAACAATCAGAATTTTTATTAACTTAAGTAGGAAAATTGTAATGTGACAGAATCTGTGGAAAAGGCTAAAGAATTATTAGACTTTAAAAATTCTCAAGGGCTTTTAAAGGGCAATCATTTCTTCTAGAATCCTACGCTCTGGTGAAAGCTTTATAGGATAAGAGTGAGCAGGCCAGGGTCTAGCTTTGAATGTGGGGGCAAGCCCAAATCCACTGCTGTGGGGTAGATTCGACTCACAGTGAGCCTGTGCGACAGAGCAGAACTGCCCCTTTGGGTTTTGAGACTTTACATTTTCTTTGAAGTAAGCAGCCCAATCTTTGTCCTGAAGAGCAACTGATGGGTTTGAATTTTGGACTTTGTAGTTAGCCACTCATGCATAATCCACAATGTCACCAGGGCCAACGCTCACACTGTAAATCTTTTCCCAAATGCAGGAGAGTAAAGGCAAGCACATTACCATGTCCACTATTTTTTGTAAATAATATGTAACATTTATTCTAGAGATAACCTGTCTAGGGGTTCATAGACCATAAATATTTTTCTGTGTGTGTGTGTGTGTGTGTGTGTGTGTGTGTGTAAAACTACTTATTTATAGACAAAGTTGATAGTCTTTATTTCTTTGACACACCAACAGTTCGGCCATGGCGGCCAGTGGTCTTGGTGTGCTGGCCTCGGACTCGAAGACCCCAGAAGTGGCGCAGCCCTCTGTGGGCCGGGATCTTTTTTAGCCGCTCCAGATCTTCGCGGAGCGTGTTGTCCAGACCACTGGCCAGAACCTGGCTGTATTTGCCATCCTTCACATCTTTCTGTCTATTCAAGAACCAGTCTGGAATCTTGTACTGCCGTGGATTGTGCAGGATGGTGATCACCCCCTGACCCTCGTCTTCAATGAGCTAGCTCTCTTGCTTTCTTGCTGAGGTCGATGTCTGCTTTCCCCATCACCACATCAGAGTATCTGCTCCTCTCACCCTTAATGGCTGTAGTGGCAAAAACTATTTTCTGCCGTCCATTGATGTTAGGGTTGAGTACTTGCAATAGGTGCTGGAACTTCTTGGGGATTACCAGACATGACAGCAGTGTGTAGGTCTCAGGTGGAAGAGCCATAAGGTATTTTCAATCAATGCCTGCAAAGTATTCTTAAGGGATTTGATCCCACCAGCTACTCTTAAAATATATGACAATTGGTTCCCATGTGATTACAGACTTGGAAATCCAGTAGAAACAGATCTTTGTTGTTCTTTGTTACTGGGAGTTGGAATGGACTTGATGGCAGGAGGTTTGGGGTTTTCTGGGTTGTGATGCTGAACAGGTTTGGAGATTTTAGATTAAGATGAACTAGGAAGGAAAAAGTGATGATTCACTTCTGTCAGTCAGCCAGTGGAAGCTGGATCACAGTGCTTTGCTATCCAGCTGATTAGGGGGCTGGTATAGGACCGGATGCTATTTTATTTTAGTGTACATGGAGTTTCCAATTCAACAGTAGCTAGCAGCAGGACTAAGATAATCACTGAGAAAATTCTCGAACATCATCTTTACTCTCTTTTCTGTTTTTGGGGCGGGGGAAGCATCACTACCCTCTGGTGGTCATGGGAGCTACCCAGCCTTGTTCCTGGAGAGCCATTGCTGGATTTGAACCACCAAGCCCATGAGCTGCAGTCCCGCCCTCAACCACTACACCACCAGGGCTCAGCTGTCTCTTTTCTACTTAATGTATAAATAAGATGTTTTTGTTTTGTTTTGTTTTTTAACTCTGTTGTGATCAGTTGCCATTGAGCCACATCTGCGCCATGGTGACTGCCATGTATGCATAGTAGATCTTTTTCATTGACTTTTCAAGCCCTCGATCTTTTGCAAACAGATGACCAGGTATGTGCCTGTGAGTTTTAACCCCCAACCTTGTGGCTGGTAGTCTGGTGCTTAGCTGTAGCAATGCTTCAGAACACCAATGTAGTGTACGTGAATGAAGAGTGGGGTTGAGACAAAACAATAGAAAGTTGAGGACGATTAGACTAGGCAAGAGCTAGACACTTTTCTTCTTCAGGACATTTGTTTGATTCCTCAGTTCTGTTACAGCTTGAAAACAGCCAGACAGAAGAGGTAAATGAAATAGCATAGTTGTGTTCCATTCAATCCTTATTTAAAATTTAACAGTGGGCTGAGCCCCGGTGGCGTAGTGGTTGTGCGCAGGACTGCGGCCCACTGGGATGGAGGTTCAATTCCGGCTCCCAGGAGCAAAGTCTGGGCCTCCTACTCCCACCACCTGAAGGCAGTGATGCCTAAAAATAAATAAATAAAATAATAAAATTTAACAGTGTTCAAATTAGGACTGAGAAGTAGCAAACCCGTGGACCAAACAATTTCTAGAAGCCTTGTTTCAACAAATTTGTTAAGGTTTGTCTTAGTTTCCTTAGGCTGGCAAAACAGCAACAAATAGCATAAGTAGTAGGTGGCTTTAAGGTCAGCAATTTATTTTTCACAGTTCTGGAGGCTAGAGGGACAATCTTCTATGTCTCTGGGTATATAGACTCATATATTTCTGTCTTAACATAGTCTTATTTTTCTTTGTTGCCTTTTCTCATGTTTTATAAGATACCACTCAAAGAATTAAGATCTCATTTCTATTCTAAGACCTTAGTAAAAATAACAAAAGAAAGCCCTTGAATTCAAAGAGGATCACTTTCACAGGTACAGGTGTTTGGGCTTTTGAAGGGATGTAATAGAATATGATTTCTCTTACATACTCTGGACATACCGTCAGGAGAGACCAGTCCTTGAAGAAGGCAGGACAGTTAGGAAGGAAAGACCCGCGTGCTTGGTAGAGGAGAGGGGCAGGGAAAGCAAAGAAAGGCCCTCAATGTGATGCACTGACACAGTGCTGCAGCAGTAGGCTCAGGCACAGGCACGTCGTGAGTGTGGCACAGGAGGAGGCATTGTTTTATTCTGCTGTGCATGGGTTCGCTTATAGGTTGGAACTGACTCGTTGGCACCTGACAGCAACAATAATAAAACCCATAGAAAGATTTCTGCTTCAAGTTACAGGTTCTTGGGGAAATTAAGGAAATTGGTAAGTAAAAGTCATATTTCGAGGCTTCAAAGGTTTATGACAAAATGGAATTAAAAGGTAATGGAATGTTTCCATGGAATTTTTGAAGCCCCTTCATATCAGGGGGATAAAACAGACTTACAAAAAGGATGCTTAGCTTACCCGAGGATTTTGGTCTTCTCCATATTCACTGCTGCCATCTATATTTAGGGGAGGAGTGCCTTTTCTTGCTTTCTGCTGCTTTTTGTCTTTTTGTATTTGCCAAACACAGAATTACCCACTCTTCCACCTTCAACAATTTTCATTGACTTTTGTGAAAACATAATTATTCGTCACTCCCATTTGCTACTGTAGGTACACCTAACTCCTTTGTTTCATCTCCCCATTTCCCAGTTACTTCCTTGGTGTTAAGTGAAACAATGGCTTTGTACTTCAGAAAATACAGCCCTCCATTCTTGACTTTTCAGCCACATACTTCTTTCCCTGTCACCCCCATGTGTTAGTACTTGTGCTAGACCTTCTAAAGAAACAACATGAGGACACGTGTGTATGAGAGAGTACATCTGAAAAACTGGAAAAAAGCTTCATTTGGTGGCTCTCAGTATGATTTTTCCTGCCAGGTCACCATCGAGCAACTTGCTCTGAGTTAGTGCACCCAATGAGAAGGTTCTCTCTGGTCACAGTGAAATTTTTTTGAAAAAATTTTGCTTTAACCTTGTTTTTTTTGTGATGGCTGATTTAAGAGAGTAGCATGCAGCTGTGAAATTTTGTTTCCTACTTGGAAAAAGTGCCTGCAGAAACTGTTCTGATGTTGAACTTATAAAGACAGAAATATGGAAAAGACTCAAGTGTGTGAGTAGTTTTCTCACTTAAAAAGGTGAAATGCTGCTTGATGACCAACCTTGTTCTGGATGTCCATCAGCTTCTCAAGTGGATGAAAATATGGGCAAAATTTATGTACTTGTGCTTGACGACCAATGAGGGACCATTGAAGAGATAGGGACTGTCTTGGAGCTTGGTTCAGCGAATTTTAATGGAAAATTTGGGAAGGAGAGGGTCATTGTGAAATATGTGCTTTGCATTCTGGCAGGTTCTGCATTGTTTCTCTATGGATATCAAATAGACCAAAACACACACCTCAAGGAGACTGCATCAGGCTGTGACCTGAGTGGGAACTGGCCAAGTTGACACAATAACTATAACAGTTCCCAAGTTTGAACATTCAGTTTTCTTTCCTTCTTAAATGACCTCACTACCAATTATTATTCCCATTATTCTTTCACCGTTCATGTTTAAGCCTTAAGTTTGATCAGTTTTCTCCTTCAGTACATAAACACATGGAGAGCCTGCTCTCATTTGCTGTTTTTTACAAATGGTTAACAAGTTCACCATGTTAACCTAACGGTTGAAGGTGGGAAAAGAAAGACCCGTTTCCAATAAGTTTGCCATTGACAACCCAATGTACACATGCACAGTCTCTTCGAGTTTTATTAACTCTGGCAACAGGTATCCTGAGTAATTAATTCCTTCAAGTGACCATTCTCTCACCATACATTCACGACCAGAGCTTTTTGAAAGCAATGTACCTCTGTGTGAAGTAGTAATATCTTGTTCCTTCTCAACTTCTTTTATTCATCTTTTTGTCAGGAGGAATGATTTGATAACATATAAAGAGTAACCTTACAAACCACTAACTCTTACAGCTGGAATTAATATTTGTTAATATTTTTTAACATTTGCAAAAAAATATTTTTTAACATTTGCATCTGATCTTTCAAAGGAAAGTATTACAGATACAGCCTCCAAAGTATCTTGTCCCAGTCCTATACCTCTGTTTTCGTCTGAAGAGACACAGGGATTTGGTATATATGCATTTTGAACCCAAATTTTGGTTCACATTAATGTTGAATATTAATACATAGTATATGTAACCATTGTTACATATGACAAAGATTACCCTGTGTTGATGTTATTTTTTGACTCTGCCTTTAGTTTCAGATTCCTTAAAGAGATTATTGAATTTAAAGACGAATGCATGTGCAGCTCTGTCAGCTTTTGCGAGATCCTTTTGTTATGCTTTATTTACCATTTTGTACTCCTTCAATTTGTGTGTAAGAGTACTTACTTTTCCAGACTGTTTCCTGCAGAGTGTTTATAAAAACTTTTGAGACACCGAGACACCTTGAAAAGGGAGAAATGAAGTCGTTAGTATGTATTTTGATTCAGAAAATTTCAGGTGCCACAAAAGTTACATTTTAGAAATTCATTGGCCCCACCAGGGCTCCTTAAGTAAACTGCGGACTTCAGTTCGTATTATCATTCGGGTTTATCTGTCTTAACAAATGCACTATACACTACAGCAAGGTGTGCTCTGTCTGATAGCAAGCCTGTTTACTATTCTCACTCCTGGTCTGTGCTCCAAGGGAGTTCATCTGAGGCTTAATCCATGTGGGGACCCTGCAAATGGATTTTGGGCTTTCACTGTCATCCATCCATCCATAGCCTTCTATAAACAGGTGCCAGAATTTAAGCTCTAATATTGTTCACTTCCCTGGCATTGGATTTTATTTTTTATAATTCTCGGACCACACATGCTGGTGTGCTTCTTTTGTGTAGACTCACTTAGATTGGCCCATTATCTTTTAAAGAGATTTCAGTTAAAAGTTAAAAAATTCTATTTATTCATGCAGTTTTGAGATTTTTGTGACATTTTCTTTCTGGTACGTTCTAAAGGACTTCCTTCAAGATTTCTTGTGCATACTCTGCTGCTCCTGTTTTTATTTATTTATTTTTGGTCTTAAAATATTCCTAATTTACTTCTGATTTTAAAAGTTACTTTTGCTGGGTGTAACTTTTCTGGGTTGATGCTCCAGTGTCTCCTTGAATGCATCTTTTCATTATGAAATATTATCAATAAATCTGATGACATTCTTATGTACCCATATTTTTCGGATCAAAAAGCGCTCATGACCATAAGAAACACCCAGTTTTTAAAGCAGAAAAACAAGAAAGAAAATCCTCTGAACCAAATAGTACCAGTATACTAAAATGTTTTGGGGTACCACACTTTCGGACTATAAGACTCATCCTCATTTAAATAAGTGCGTCTTATGGTCCAAAAAAGACAGTATGTAAAATGACTACTGTTTTTGATTTTTTTTCTTTTTTTCTGGTTTGAGCAATTTGATGATAAAATATCCTGGATATGTTTTCTTCATGTTTATTTTGCTTGGGCTTTGTTGAGTTTCTTGGTGAATTTATAGTGGATATAATTTGGAAAGTTTTTAGCCATTATTTCTAAAACTTTTGAACATATCTCCCTTTACAGTTCCAATTAGCCATATATTAGACTGCTTGAAGTTGTCTTACAGATTGCTTAAATCTTTTCTTTTTCTTTTTGTTTCATTTTGGATGATATGGTTTGAATTGAGTCCCCAATTTTATGGTACTTTGGCTAGGCCATTCTCAGTATTTCATCTTGTGATCTGATAGAACTGTTCTATGTGTTGTAAATCCTAACATCTATGATGTTAGGATACAATCTATAGGATTCAGTTTATTTTGACAATCTTTCTTGAGTTATAAAAAAGGTTAAACAGCCAAGTGGAGAAAGAGGAACCTCTTACTATCAAAAGGTGTCAAAGGGATTAGATATCAGGCTTCAAGAACTAAAAAGCATAACTAAAAGCGTGCTCACTTTCCGGATATGTGTGCATAAGCTAATGTGGTGAAGAAAGCTGATGGTGCCCAGCTACCAAAAGATACAGCGTCTGGGGACTTAAAGGCTTGAGTAAACAAGCGGCCATTCAGCTCAGAAGCAATAAAGTCCACATGGAAGAAACACACCAGCCTGTGTGATCATGAGGTGGTGAAGGGATCCGGTGTCAGGCATCAATGAGCTAAAATTATATTATTATTAATGAGGGGGAGTACAGATAGGGGACTCAAAGCCCATCAATAGGTGAGGTCACATCCTCTTGCAGAGGGCTTACAAGGAGGAGATGAGCCAGTTAAGATACAGGGTAGTAGCAATGAAATATGTAACCTTCCTCTAGTTTCCAAATGCTGCCTCCCACCCACTTTTATGACCCCAATTCTACCACATAAATCTAGCTAGGCCAGGAGATGTACAATGAAGTTGGAAACATGGGAAATTTAGGATAGATGATCCATCAAGACTAGTAATAGGAGTGGTAATACCAGGAGGGTGGAGGGATGGAGGAATAGAAAGGGAGAACCAACTTCAGGGATCTACACGTAGCCACCTCTCTGGGACACAGACAACAGGGAGGCGAGTGTTGGGACACGTTGGGCAGTGTACAGTATGAAAAAAATAGCAATTTGTAAATTACTAAGGGTTCAAAGGGGAGGGGGGAGGAAGGGTAATATAGGGAGCTGATACCGGGGGCCTGGAGGGAGGGAGGATGTTTTGAGAGTGATGATGGCAATAAGTGTGTAAATGTGGCCTGCATACAATTGATGTTTGTGTGGATTGTGATGGAAGTTGTATGAGCCCCCAATAAAATGATTCACTTAAAAAAATTTCTTATCAGGCTCAGAGGACATTCTTTAGGCCTGGGACCCTGCTTTCTGGGACCCTGCTTTGAGGAATTCCTAGATCCAGGGAAAGAGTGATGGTAGGTTACCTTGGCCCAGAGCTGACAGAGGACGCCTTCTTGTGGAACTGGCACCCTCAATTTGGATTTCTAGCTTGAAAAGTGTGGATCTTTTAGTTGGAAGGGCAGGACAACTGGGGTCTCTACTATTCTCAGGGGTGTTGAGCCTGTACAGGTAGAGTATTCTGCATCACAACATGGAAATGGGATAGGAAAAACCCTTCACCTCTTAGTCATACTGATTCAGAACTAGTTTTCGCAACAGCTAGCTAATGGACAGGGTGAAAAATGCTGAGAGGTTTTACCTATTCTGGTAAAGTAGCCCTCCACCTGATACCTGAGGGGAGAAAGAGCCCTGTGTTGTTAGAGGCTGGAGCGGGTTTTTCATCCTTTGACCTGGGACAGTGGAAAGGAGGAAGCAGGCCTTCCTTCAAATGCCACAGACTTGTTATGAGGAAATGGTGTAGGGTGGCAGTATCTGCCCTCCGCTGGCTACCGAGAGGGTAGGAAAACCCAACTTTAAAGCTGCCCAAGGATGATTCCTGTGAGGCACAGATTAGACATGTCTCCACCAGCTGTCTTTCTTCAGTCTGCCACCAACCGCCCCTCCCCTGGCATTCTGCCTCATTGCTGGGTTTGATCATTTGTTGCAGTGGTCACATGGAATTCACAGACAGTGCTCTTGCTTATGGGGGTTCATTAGGAAAGTTAACAGGTTATCACTGGTCAAGATCAGAAAGCCTTTGTCCACAGCAGCTCCTCCTTCCATGCACACCAGCAGCCTCAGCTCTGTCTAGATTTCAGCCTCTCAGACACATGAGCCCTGGGTCTTTACCCTACCTGGACAGGTGTCACAAAGCTCCTTTGGTGCTAATAAATGGCACTTCACTCTGCAAACCACCCTCCTATTCAAAGGTACTTAGTATTACTCATCCCATGGCCCAGGAAGTCTTCCATTCGTCCTGATGGTCTGGCAGTGCTCCTGCTGTCTCTGCCACATCAGGCTGGCATCTTAATGTGTCTCGGTGGCTCTCCTTGCCTGCTGGATTTAGGATTCCTTACTTCTGTTCCTGAGATGATTTGCTCTGATATCCAACATAATGCAGAATTGACCAATCCCAAAGTTAGAGCCTTCTTATATTTTACTTGCATGTTCCTACCCAGCCATTACTTGAAGGTTACAAGAACTCTGCATAGAAAATCCATAGCAAGTAGTTTTACTCACTGCAAGTTAGTTTAAATGAATCTTAGTATTTTCCCTGAGTAAATGTATTTTTATTTGTCCTGTGCCCTTAGGTGTATTTCCAAAGACTTCAATTAAAAAAAATTTTTTTGGGAGGGATTCGTGTGGGTGTTTTAAAACAGTTGCAACCCAGTTTCACTGTAGATCCACAGAGCTCATGCTGTCATACTGGAAATGGTCCTCCCACAGTTATTAATTTTTTTTGGCTATTAATTGTAATGATATGTTTTAGTCTTTGTTTTTCAAAGCCGCTGTTATGGGCTATCTTGCTAACTTTTTATGAATTTCCAACTCTAGGTGGGATAAATTCTAGATGATTTACAGGAATTTTTATCATTTGGATCCCCTATATTGACTTTCCTCTAGTGATACCTGTTGATGGTTCTTAACATCGGTCCTTGTCTGTATTTCTAACGTGAAAGATATTAATTTCAGTTTTTTTATTTTTCAACAACCAAACATCAGATGCCATCCATGTTAGTACATCTGTATTTAATATTGCCACATTTAATATGCTAGTAAAACTCCCAAGTAGAAGATAGCTCCACTGTACAAAAAAGAACAATATTAAAGGGCCCTGCTTTTTATTTCTAGCTCTGCACAGTAGACTTTTTTTCTTGACTATTAAAAGAAAAATAATGTACTGTATGCTAATTCTTAACTATTGAGCATTTGAAAAGTGGCTAATCCAAATTGAGATGTGCTATCATATGTATACTGGGTTTCAAAGACTTTTATAAGAAAAGTATAATATTTCTAATTTTTTTGGGGGGGCATCACTACCCTCCGGTGGTGGGAGTAGGAGGCCTAGCCTTTGCTCCGTGGAGCTGGAATTGAACCTCCATCCCAGTGGGCCGTAGTCCCACACACAACCACTACACTACCAGGGCTCAGCCCCAATAGCTCTAATTTTATATGGATTACATTTTAAAATAATATTTTTACATATGTTAAATATACATTGTTTCATATGCATTTTAAAATGTGACTATTAAAATATTTAAAGTTCTACATAAGCAGCTTTCATATATAGCACAGTGCTATTCTACTTATTTTTATGTGAATTTAGGGTTATGTGCTCTATATTGTATTTTTTTAAATGAGAAAATTATGAAAGTGTTATAAAAGTTTCTTTTGCTTTATAAATTAATTTTGCAGTTAGAGAATATACACATAAACCTGAACCATATTTTATATAGAAAGCACAATGAAGATGAATTAAAAAGTTTTCAGCAGTTTTTTATGCCTGATGGTCTTTATCTGTTGATTTTCTTTGGGTAGATAGCTGAATACTTGCTAAACAGTAAATTACTACTAATAATTAATAATTCAAGGTGATATATTATTAAATATGTGTTTTTATAATAGTTGCATATTATAATTACCTGGTTATAAAGTATAACATGGAATATAATTAGTTATATGTAATTTAAATAGTTAATTATTAAAAACCTCGAACGGGGGCTGAGCCCCGGTGGCGTAGTGGTTGTGCGCGGGACTGTGGTCCACTGGGACAGAGGTTCAATTCCAGCAGTGGGACTGGGCCTCCTACTCCCACCACCGGAGAGCAGTGATGCCAAAAAAACAAAAAAAACAAAAAAAACTTCAAAGGGATATAACGTGACTGGACAAATATCTATAGTAGTTGTTGTAGAACTTACTTAGAAATATATGTTAAGATTTTTTTAAAATCTGGTTTTCATATTTGATCATTTTTGTACTGTATGTCTAGTTTCCTGTAGTAAGAATGATTTTAATGAAATCTCTACAGATGATGATTTTGATCAGTTTGATAAGCCTGGTGCCGAACGATCCTGGAGAAGAAGAGGAGGTGGGAATGAGGACTGGGATAGGTAGGTAAAATAAAATTCTAATGTTGTCATAAAGTATATTTTTGTTTTCCTTCTCTTTTTCTCTATAGAGATCTTTACTAATCTGATGGGCTTTCTTGAGTGGGCCTGACTATATAATGGAAGGGTAAGAGAGAGCTGCCCAAGCAAATGGGCCCTAATTCCAAGTTTATAGTGTATGTAGAGCATAGTCTTAAGCAGAATATAGGCCCTTCATATGTCATTTATATAATGATGATATAACGGACTTTAGAGCAGCATTTCCCTTTTGCTCCATATCCTATCTCATTGAACACCCAAACCCAGGGCTCTTCTGTACATTTTTTTCTTTTACTTTATTGCCAACAAAATTAACTATTGCCTTGTCTGCAACAGAAAAAACACTGTGGTCTTGTAGCAGCATCCTCGCCGCTATATTCGCGTTCATTATTGTAGCCACTGTGTCTGCCATTCCATCTTGTTGAGGGTCTTCTTTTGAAGACCCACTGTTTTACCTCAAGCACTGGTTCTCGGCCTTCCTAATGCCGGGACCTTTTAATACAGTTCCTCATGTTGTGGTGACCCCCCCGCCCCCCAACCATAACTATAAAGGTTGCTACTTCATGACTATAATTTTCCTACTGTTAGAATTGGGCAATCCATGTGAAAGGGTCGTTTGACCTTCAAAGGTGTTGCAACCCATAGCTTGAACACCGCTGGCCTAAAGTGATGTCTTTCATTGTAGAATGGTTCCTCCTGAAAAGATTCAGTTTGTGACATAGAGTCTCACCATCTTTTGCTTGTACGGAGCATTCTGGCTATTCATTTTTCAAGACAGATTTCCTTATTTATGCTGTTCTCAGTGTTCTTTCTTAATACCATAATCCAGATACATCAGTTCAGCTTTCACTCGTATATGAGGCAACTGAAAAATACCATGGCTTCAAAGTGACGTTTCTGCTTTTAAATACCTTAAAAGAGGTCTTTTGTAATAGATCTACCGTAACGGCTGCTTCCATGGATGTTAATTGTGGATCCAAATGAAATGAAAATTCTTGGCAACTTCTATGTTTTCTCCATATATCATGATTTTGCTTATTGGTCCAATGGGGTTTTCCTTTTCTTTTTTGAGGTATAATCCACGTTGATGAATGTAGCCTAAGCTCTTCATCAAAGTTCTCTTGGTAATGACTCTTCCTCTGGCTCTGTTGCTGCATTCTTCATGTGGTCCAGCTTCTCAGATTATTTATTCAGCATACAGAGTATAATATGGTCAAAAGTATACAATTCTGACTCACTGCTTTCCTGGATTTAAACCACACAATACCCTTGTATTTTGGTTGAATGATTTTCTCTTGGTATGTGTGTAGGTTCTGCATGAACACAATTAAATGTTTTGAAATTCCCATTTTTTTTGCAGTGCTATTCATAATTTCTTATGATCCACACAGCCACAATGTCTGTGCATAGTCAAGGAAACACAAGTAAATATCTTTTTATACTGTTTTTAGCCTAGATCCATCTGACATCAGCAATGATGTGATAATTGATGATAATGCTAGATACTATCTGCGTTTTCTTGGGTCACTTTTGTTGGAATGGGCACTTGCATAGGTCTCTTCCAGCTGGTTGCCCAGATAACTTTATTGTAAATCTATTCGCATGAGTGAATGAGAATCTCCAATATTGCTTCTGTTTGTTGAACCTTTCCATTTGATATTTGACAGTTCTTGGGCCTCGTTTGTCATCAATGCCTTCAGTGCAACATGGACTTCAGCCTTCAGTTCCTATTGGTTTTTGATCATGGGTTACCTCTGGAAATAACTGAATACTAACCAGTGCTTTTTTTTTTTTGTGCAATGTCTATTCCTTCCATCATTTCTTGATGCCTCTTATAGAGTTCTATTATTTGCCCATGGAATATGTCAGTATTATAGTTTGAGGCAGATTGTGTTTTTTACTTAATGCAACTTGTGGAATACCTGGCATGTTCTTTTTGGGCTTTTAAACTTTACATCTTTGCACATTTTATTATATTGCTTTACTTTCCTTCTCAAGCTGTCTGTTGAAATTTTCTGTTCAGCCCTTTACTTTGTCATTTCTTCTAGTCATTTTAGCTACTTTATGTTCAAGAACAAGTTCAGAGTCCCTTCTGACATCTATTCTAGTTCCCCTTCCTCTCCGCCCCCCCCCACCCGCCCCCCATCTTTTAAATTATCTTTTGGTTTCCTCAGGGGCTTTTCTTCTGGTGCTATTTTAAGGTTTTCAGTGGTTAATCTTTGGGAAAAAGGATCTCCTTTCAGTTTTTCGTTCTCAGGACGCTCTTCTGACACCTCGCCCCTTGGGGTGACTCTGTTGATATTTGAATGACTGTTGAGTCATTTTGAACTGATTGCAATACTGAGTGTCTGTTCCATTGTGATTTCTATCTTTATTGATCATCACATTGACTCAGTGTTTGATAGAAATTAATTTATGCTATGTTCTTGCCTTTGCTAGCTTTTAAAGCAAGGAATTTTCTCCCTCTTTCATGGTCTAGTCATTTTAAACTCATTTACCATTAAAAAAATTTCTGTGTGTAGAAAAAAGTTTTCTAAGATCATTTTCTTATTTCCATATACTTGTCAGAAAAAGACTTCATATATTTCTTCTTGATCATATTTTTGAGGCCAGAGGCTTAGATGTTACTTTTTGTTAATTTTTTCATTATTTTAACAGATCCAAAGAAATTAAGATATCATATCAAGGTATAAAACTAGTGTTATTAATATAGTGTGGCACCTCTTATAGCAAAACTTCTCTCTGCGTGCAAGCAAAAATTTCTCTGTACTTGAATATATATATATGTATATATATATATATGCGCATCACTGCCCCTTTGGTGGTAGGAGTAGGAGGCCCAGCGGCTCCTGGAGCCGCTGCTGGAATTGAACCTTCATCCCAGTGAGCCGTAGTCCCGCGCACAACCACTACGCCACCGGGGCTCAGCCCAAAAATATATTTTCATTTGGTGAAAAATGCATTGCAACGTTAACATGAATACTCAAACCATAAAGCTTTTGGTAAATGTCCTAATAACCTTCCAACTTTGAGTATAAATGATGGGTCTGCAGTGAGATTATAGAATAATAGTTTTTTCCCAAAGAGTTTTGAAACTTCCTCATGTTATAATTCTGTAACAGTAATAATATAATGGCACAGCTCTTTTACTTCTAGTGAACTTGAAGATGACTTACTTGGAGAAGATTTGCTATCTGGCAAAAAGGTAAGAAATACAGTTCTTTCTGAAACTGACGGTTATTTTTTCTTCCTGCGGAGCGGCCGCTGTACTGAACTGCTGGCTCTGCAGTAATGCACCACGCAACCAGGGCTCCTGTGGTGCCCCCTCTAGTAAGGCAGCAGCTAAGGACACAGCCCACTTGCAGTTCATCACCAAAGGGATTGTGACTTAAAAGGCCTTATTAAATAATTGTGTACACCTGTGGTTGCAAACTTAATCTGAAGCAGGCTGAACAAGAGAACACACAGCACCCATGCACACAGATATGTATATTCTTATATAAAATCAAGTTGAATCATTAGAAATTGGGTTGAATGTAGATGGAAGTTGGCTATCAGTTTGGAACTTCTTATTTATTTACCTTTATTATTTAATTTCTGAAGCAACTGTTGCACCAAGTCATTCTTTATCTCATAGGTCACCAGTGTTACAGGATATTGGAAAGCCATTTTTGAACTTGATTAAAAACCCAAACCAGCTGCCAAGTTAGTTCTGACTTGTAGCAACAAATTTTTAATTAATGTTCCACTGTCAGACACACCTAGGGGTGCTAACGGAAAGGTCTCAGCCTTAAAAACCTGAGGGAGTGCATCCTCCTCTGCAGTGGTATTCTTGGAAGCATGAGAACCGATCTTTTTCTTTGTAAATGGCTTCTGGCCCTATAGGAAGAATGGCCTGTCTGGCAAGAAAGAAGAATAGGTTTGATTTGTATTCATGGCCCACTTTTTTTGAGTCACTCTTTTGGGTGTTTGTCCTACTTTCCTACTTTGCATTAGGCCAAGAGTGGAGAGTGTTTTTTTCTATCATAGAACATTTGACATCATTCTCAGGCTTTAGTGGTTAAACATTTCATTAATTAACCCCTTCTATGATGGTTAGAACGACTTCTCTTTGTTGAGGTGTGTAATGTTCACTGGTATTGATGATTTCTTAGGACTTAGTCCACAGGCTGGGCATATCCCACCCCTACTTTAAGACCTTCCCGTTGACGTAGAATCCTCCTACATAACCTTCCCTTGCCTAAGATAATGATCCACTCCAATTTATTAGGATGTAGTCAAAAACCATTTTTTAGCCTCCAGGATTTCGTCTAGCTTTCTAGGTCATTTTGTCTGAAGAAAATATTCTGACACTGCCTCCTGTTTCTGTTACTGGGTTGGCTCAGAGGAGAGAGAAAGGTTGAATCATCAGAACTCTAGATCAGAAATGAGATGTAGAAATCACCCGGCCTAGCATGTAGTTCATTTTTGAGGGTTGAGAGAGAGAGAGATATGTGTGTGTTTGTGTTTTAAAGAGAAAGAATTATTGATCCACTGGTTTTTGTCAGATACTTAAAAGTTTAAAAATCTCCCACCCTTCAGTTCATACATGTGTGAGTTTATTCCAAACAAAACATGTTTAAATATGTCTCTGATTAGTGGATAGCTGAAGACAAATACTTCATTAATACCCCTGTCTAAGTCTCATTAGGGTCTCTTCATAATTAAAAATGTTGGTGTCATACCACAGCTCATCAGGTTTTCTGTCTTGAATGTTCAATGCAGCAAATCTTTTTTTTTTTTAATTTTATTGGGGGCTGCAGCAAATCTTTACTTGAGATATTCTCGAAATTCAGGTGGGCGAGGCTCAAAGTCATATTTTGGCTCTTGTGTACTTGTTTTAATTTTCCACAGCTTCAGCCTAAACTTACATAAGAGCAATTGATGGTCTCTTCTACACTTGGCTCCTGGTTTTGTTTTACCTGCTGATAACTAAAAACTCTTGAAGTTAATTTTCATTGAATAAAATACATCTTTCATGAAACTGCTAGTTTTCTAAATATTTTTTAAATGTTAGACAAAATTCTGAGATTTTATTTCATTGGATATATCTTGAATACCACTGGATATTCATTTGAATAACTAAACTTTGATTTGCTCATCACAGGCTTGGTTTATACCAGGTCTGGTTTATGTTGCTATCATCTCCTTTGACCCAGTTTGGATAATCAACAATGTGCTAAAATTTTCATCCATAACTAGTTCCTTTTTTTTTTTTTTTGGCATCACTGCCCTCCGGTGGTGGGAGTAGGAACTAGTTCCTTTCTTTAAATAAACTTGACTACATCACTACAAGGTTTATTTTTGTATCGTTATGTTAGTGACTAGGTGAAGACAGTGATACTATTACTGTATTTCTTTTTTTGGGGGGGGGAGAGGAGCATCACTGCCCTCTGGTGGTCTACCCAGCGCTGCTCCTGAGAGCAGCTGCTGGATTTGAACCACCAAGCCCGTGGGCCGCAATCCCGCATTCAACCACTGAAACCATTGGGGCTCAGCCCTATGTATTTCTTGATTTTTTTTTTTTTTTTTTACCTAAAATACTATGATGAAGAGTGCACAGAAAAATTTGAGAAACCTATTTTTATAAAGATGGAAAAGGTTTGTTTCATTTTTTTGTTTCATATTTAAACAAAATTTAACTAGGTTTTCCTCTTGTTCTTTCACTTAAGGTACCAAATATCATATTTTCCATATATACTTATGAATGCTTTACTCTTTAATGAACTAGAGTGTGTATGTGGGTTGATTTATACATATACATATATATATAATGTTTTATATATCTAGGTCATTCAAATACACAGAACCTCTCCACTTCAGAAAACAAAGCCAATCAATAGCCATTAAGTTGATTCTGACTAATAAGGCCACCATAGGACAAAGTAGAACTGTATGAAATTATAAATCTATAATGGAGTAGACACCTTCCTTTTTGGTTCAAACCAGTGATCTTGCAATTAGCCCAGTACTTAACCAGCTGTACCATTAGGAATCCATAACTGACAAGACTTTATGAGTGGTAAATATTGTAATAACATAACATTTGAAATGATTTGTAATCACTGAGTTTACACTAATTGTAAGAACTCTTTTTATGGAAGTGACTTGCATTTAATTTGATGTCTTATTTTAATTAGAACCAGTCGGATTTGTCAGATGAAGAGCTAAATGATGATCTTTTGCAAAGTGATAACGAAGAAGAAAATTTCAGGTACTCAACATTAAAAATGTTCTTTAAATGTTAGAAACTTTGTAATTTATATTTTTAGTGGATTATGAGGGGATTGCAAAAGGTTGTGGAAAATGGAATTTAAAGGTAAAAATTAAAAATAGAGACTATTTCTCAATATCCTATCAAATTTAAGAGACTTTTATAGATGATGGTACCAACATTAGTCCAACTCCAAAGATCTGAGGGTCCTGTAACCTAACCTTGCCAGTACAGTCTTTTTTACAAGTAATTGATGAAAAAGAGGTGCCCTTTGAAAGTACTGTAAGATTAAGAAACAGAAACAGCCATATCAGGACTTTACAGTAGATACCTAATGATTTTCCATAAGAACTTTTGGAAAATTGCCCTTGTTGATTAAATTAAAGGAATGAATAGGATCATTATCATGAAGCTTTCTCAAAATACTCTCCTAATCAAGGGTTACCATTCTTTTGCCCTCCAGAAAGCCAATCACCAAAATAATTTGAGCATCCCAAAAAACTGTTTTCTTGACTTTTGTTCCTGACTATAGACCACTTTTGCTTTCATTTGGCCACTTTCATCTCCTGGTAACCATTGCTTTGATTATGTTTTGTAAAACCATCCTTCATCTTCTATTACTCACTTTAGGATCTTGATCCCACTTGTTTAAAATTTTCATGGAAAGCTCTGCTCTTATCTGAGCTGATATTTGGCACTCACCGAACAGAAAGTTTGCTCAACTTTAAGTTTTCAACCAGAATTGTGTCAGCTGCATCACTTGAGATGTTTAGGGTATCGACTATTGTTTCTGCGGTTAATTAGTCCTCTTTAGTTAGGATATGAACTAAGTTATTGTTTTCCTCATAAACTGATGTAAATGGTCTGCCAATACACGCTTTGTTTTCAACATTATCTTATCCTGTCTTAAAACGAGTTATCTGCTTGTAAACAGCAGATTTCCTTGGGTAGTAGACCCCCCTCGTATTTCTATGAGATCTCAATGATCTTACCTTTCTTCTATACATGCTTCACCATAAAGTTGATATTTTGCCTTCAACTTGGGAGAATATACTGTATATACTCGAGTATAAGATGACCTGATTATCAGTCATGACACCTAATTTTACCACAAAAACTCCATTTTAAAAATGTGCTGAAAAACTCGGCTTATACATGAGTATATATGGTGTGTCTTGCTCGCATTTTTCAAACTAATGTCTTATTCTCAGACTAGATCCTATCATTCATGTTATAGCAAGTTCATTTATTTTTGTTTGTTTTTTTAAATCCCATGTATTTTCCATGAAGTTTTTGCAGACCCATTATAATTAAAGATTATAGTATTACATCATTACCATGATTGTATTTTAAACATTTTTAAGTAAGGGAACTTTTTTTCTTTTTAAATCACTTAATTGGTGGCTTGTGTAACTTATCATAATCCATTCATCCATCCATTTTGTCAAGCACATTTGTACATTTGCTGCCATCATCTTTCTCAAAACATTTTCTTTCTACTTGAATCCTTACTATCAACTCCCCTTTGTTTCCACCTCCTCACTCCTGCTCACTCATGAACCCTTGATAATATATAAATTATTATTTTGTCATGCTTTACACTGTCCAATGTTCCCTCCACTCACTTTTCTATTGTCCGTCCTCCAGGGAGGGGATTATATCTAGATCCTGTGTTTGGTTCCCGTAAGGGAACTTTTTAAAGTCAGTGTGTATTTAATGACCTCAGAGTTCTGTGCCATTATGGGTGCTAAATATAAATCATGTACTGCTCTTTTACAGAATCAATGCATTTAGATTAAAGACAATTAATTTGGATCCAGTGAACAGCTTTGGCTGCAGTTTGAATTTTGCTGTTTTTGTTTTCATTTTAGACATTTTATTTTTGCATATCTGTGGACTGGATTACCATTTTGGAAGTTACTCTGAGCATAATATAAACTATAGGTTCTCAAATTTATCTGACCTACTTCTACCTTTTCAGACAAAAAAGTAGTCAGCATCCTGCTAGCAATTAAAACTTTTGTAATATAGCACATACTCCAGGATAAAATAAGTGTTGGTAATAAGTGAAAGAAGATGTTTGGTGTACTCTGGTAGGTATGTTAAAAAGATGTAGTAGGCTGAGCCCTGGTGGCGTAGTGGTTGTGCGTGGGACTGCGGCCCACTGGGATGGAGGTTAAATTCCTGCTCACAAGAGCAAAGGCTGGGCCTCCTACTCCCACCACCAGAGGCCAGTGATGCCTAAAAAAAAAAAAAGATGTAGTAATTTTCTTTTAAAGCTATAGTTTTAAAATACAATTTAGAAGGTTACATTTAGTGGCAAAGTATTAGAAGACCACCCCCCACCCCACCCCCAGAAACCATTCTATTGGGGGTTAATACAGATATCATTCCATAGTTAAGTCACAGCAAGCAGTATTGTACAATTGCTACTATAGTCAGTTTCCAAACATTCTTTTCCTTTCTGACTCCTTGACATTCTTTTAACACCCTCCATGCCCCCCAAAGCCAAACTTTATTTTCCTTGCCATCTCTATAGCAGCCATTCTCAACTGTGGGTCACGACCCCTTTGCGGGTCGAATGACCCTTTCATAGGGGTTGCTTGATTCCTAACAGTAGCAAAATTACAGTTATGAAGTAGCAGTGAAAATAATTTTATGGATGTGGGGGGGGGTCACCACTATATGAGGAACTGTATTAAAGGGTTGTGGCATGAGGAAGGTTGAGAACCACTGACTACGCTATGGGTTCATCAATCCTGGCTTTCAGATACTGGGAAAACAGTCAAACATTTAGCAAAAATTTAAGAGGGTGACCCCAATGACAACAAATTTTAGAAAGCCCTAATATGAACAAACAAAATACAGAAAATGTTGAAAACCAGACTAGGCCTAACATGCATTAGATAGGGAATCAACTGACAAGGTTTTAACTGTTCAAATTAGGTCTATCTTTTTGATCTATAGCCATCTCTCTAATGTGCTTTTTCGTCCACAAATGTATCTTGGGTTCCCACCATCATCCATAGCCACCTATAAGCTGAATTCTCACAGTTTAGGCTCTAATACTATTCACGTCTTCACTTTGGTTTTTACAGTTTGCAATCAATCCTTTGGTAGCAGACACTTCTTGGTTATAAATGTGATAAACTTACACTGTTTATTATGAGTCATAAATTTGTACGAAATTTTCTAAAGCTAAAGCTCATTCTTTGGCATACTATTTCATGCTCAGAGTTATGCTGTCCTTGAAATATATCTCTGGAGATTTAAAATTAATTTTCAGGTCTGTGAAGGGTATTCTGTTTTTGTGAATGTTGGATATTTAATACTTATGAGTTTAGTTCTGCAAAATTTTGGTTTTGAAGTCTGTTTTGCATCTTACTGTTTGACATTTAACAGTTTTGTTTAATGAGAATTTTTTTATAGTTTTAAAAGTCATCTTAACTCATTTTTGAAAATGTGAGACTAGTACTAGCTTTTGTTATTTGAATATTGAAATTATTTTACATTGATCTTTTTTCCCCTTCTGAGATTTATTTCATTGTTGATAACACAACAAAACATACACCATTTTGGCAGTTTCTACATGTATAGTTCAATGATATTGAATACATCCTTTGATTTGTGCATCCACTCTCACTGTCTGTTTTTTTTGGAATTATACTCCCCTTATTAACATAAATTCACTGCTCCTTCAGATTTCTAAGTAACCTTTTGCATTGCACTTGTTACTTTGATCCCATATAGGTAGCTCTTAAAAGAGTATAATGCTTGAAACAAATTTTTAACCATTAGCTAAATGGTTAAGCTAATAAGTTTTAAGATGACTTAATAGGATCTTTTTGGTTAAGGTTTAAAGATTAGGCCTTTATCCATACTGTGTGGCTTTACATACATGTTCGATATTTTGATTTTTAAACAGGCACTTAAAAACCTGTTATAGATTTGAAAAAGAAAATTCTTATAAAATTTTGACTGCAATATTTTTCTTACTCAGTTATATTGTTTTTCACCTCCAAATCATAGAAAACAGATGTCATCCGTTTCATTTTGAACATTAAAATGAAGTAAAGTTTGTTTAGCTTCAGCCTTGGCCCTTTGCCACTCAGACCTATTTTACCATCTGGGTGATTTAATTCTCTTGGTCAAATAACCTGCAGCTGATGATAAGTGGTGGTGCCCTATGTATATGACTCCTACTCAGTATAGATTATTAAGCTTTGATATGGAGTAAATGCATTTGTCATTTAAGTGCTGTACCTTTGAAATGAAAAAAATAATTTAGGTGTGTATTGTTCCACCATTTTGTACTTTGTAGCAACTAATTTATTACTTATTTTGAATTCTGCTCTAATTAGGTTTTTTTTCTTCTTGTCCTCTCTAGTTCTCAGGGTATCACAATTAGTCTTAATACCACAGCTGGCATGGTACCATCATTTGAGCTGCCTGACAACACTAATGACCAATCTGGAGAGCAGGAATCGGAGTACGAACAAGGAGAGGATGAAATTGTTTATCACAAATCTGATGGCTCGGAATTGTATTCTCAAGCATACACAGAAGAAGGACAGTATGAAGGCCATGATGCGGAGCTGTCAGAAGACCAAATAGGATATGTGGATGAGCCCGAGGAGGAACAACTTTACAGTGATGAAGTGCTAGACATCGAAATCAATGAACCATTAGATGAATTTACAGTGAGTCTTTTTCCCTTTGTATGGCTGAAGATAACATTGCTTCTTGTGGCTAGGTGTTTTAGACGGATTTGAAATCTATTTACCTCCCTAGGGAGGCAGGGAAATTAGACCTTATTATCACCGTCTGCCAGTTTCTTTATCTGAGCTATGACAAAGTTTGTGTTGACAGCTTGTTTGGCCTGAGGTAATGCTCCTTTGTCATTCTGGAAGGCTGCAAAGAATTGTGACCTTGAGGATTGCATCCTTAAGGAAGAAAACAGCTTTGTGTGGTGGAGATACACTGTCAATTGTTGCAAGTACTTAATGCAGAGGCTTTTATCCAGGCTTTAGACAAGATCTGATAAAGTCCTTCTAAGGTGAAAAGATTATTGACCTGCTAAAGACATCTTCAAGGTGCTAATATTCCAAAGTGATTGATGTCCTGTTCATTCATTCTGTTTTGTAATGGAGAAGTGTCTAAATGTGAATAAAGAGATTGGAGGTTAGTTCAGGAAATGTCACACATAATTTGTTATCTATAATCAGGAGGCTAAGATTGTGCTGATTTTTAATTCAAAAAGATAATGGTATTAGGTAATTTTAAAGTTGAAATGTGTCAGATAATAGTATGAGTGAAAGGTTGCTCATCTGTCTTACTGCTAGCTCACTAAAAGAGATTGTGCTTTTTAAAGTAAGTATTTAGTGACATTCCTGAGGAAAGGAAGTGATCTCAGTAGCAGTTATGGTTGAATCTTTCCTGATTCGGGAACCCTAGGGTTTCAGTGTGGTTCTCCAGGGAGGGTCTGCTGAGGTAATGGCAGCCGTGGAAAGCCTGTTCTCCATAGAGATAGCAATTTTTGTGCCTTAAACTTCATTCAATGTAAGCTTTTATTTGCTAAGTTCAAAAATTGCTCAATCTTGATCACTGCCATATAAGGAAGCCTCAAAAATGCCATTTTTTCCAGTAGCTTTTTGAAGCCTCCTTTGTTTATAGGAGTGAACCAGAAAGGGATTGTTCAGTGTGGCACCTTAGAATATTTTGTTCTAGGCGTTCTTGCCTTAGGGCCCTCAGTAGTGATTGGATTCTTTTGCATGCTTGCTGTTCAGTATAGTAATGAAAAAATGCTTGCAGATTTAGTTTTGGTGAATAGAATCAAGTAAAAAGTATCAAAGGGATTTCCTATCTAGGTTGATATTCTAGTTTTTGTGTAATAAAATTTTACTGGTGTGAATTTGACTTAATGATGTATTTGGTGTGTGTTTTCTTAAAGTGAGATACTTTTAAATGCTTTTCTAAATTAAATCAACAACTTTAAGAAATGGACCCACCTCTAGTTATTCTCCAGTTATGGTGTTTTTAATCTTTCTTTTAAATGCCATTAAAGCAAGCTGGTTGATTCAATGATTTTGGGAGTCCTTTTCATTTAAAAATTCAGTAGTTCAAATCTATTAATTTTCGAGCACTTGGGGCACAAATAATGACAAATCATGCTTTTTTGAACTTAGACTTTAGTGGAACATCACAATGTGAGAGCTCTTAATCAAATTAGTGTGTATTGTCAACTAGGAAGTAGCTGTTAGCTCTGCATTCTAGTAAAAACTTGTAAAGATATTTCATACTATAGAAATGATTTTCCTCTGAGATACTCCCATTATCAAGTTTGAGATTGCATTGAGGCTTCTGGTTGTCATAAAATTGGACTTAATTATCTAATATCAGTATATGTAAAATTTTAAAAAGGTCAATTGGACAATCTTCCATAACAGAAGTGCATTTTCCCATAAATTACAAAAAGCACACAAACAAAAAAAAAATAAAATCATGAGGTAAGAATATTTTCACAATTCTGAAAATGTGTTTATGTTTCCATAGAAAGCTCTAAACTTGAAAGATGAAAAGTAATTGTCTTTAATAAGCAATATTTGCTTACCGTACCTTTATAGTTATGGTCTTTATTTTTTCCTCTTTAAATAAGATTATTGCTTTATTTCTGATTATCACAGTAGTAGCATCTGGAATTACTTAATTTGGATTGGATGGGAATTAAAGTATAAAACATCCATCTCTTGCTAGGCATGGAAGCATTGTTGTTTTGATTGTCATTGATGAGCAAATTATATATCCATCATTGTATACTGTGGCCAAGTTGAGTTTTTTTATCTCCATTTGTATCCCTGTGATCTTTTTGTTGGTAAATGGTATTTAAACTGTGCTGCTTTTTCTTAGTATTTTTTTTTTTTTTTTTTTTTTTTTTTTTTTTTTTTTTTTTTTTTTTGGGCATCACTGCTCTCCAGTGGTGGGAGTAGGAGGCCCAGCCCCACTGCTGGAATTGAACCTCCGTCCCAGTGGGCCGCAGTCCCGCGCACAACCACTATGCCACCGGGGCTCAGCCCCTTCTTAGTATTTTTTTTAACATGTGGCCTTAAAACCAGAGTTGAATTTTATAAAGTCCTGATCATAAGCACTTCTATTAAAGGTCACCTCTAAAATGACATAGAGGGACTTTTAAGGTAACTGGAAGGAAAGTCACTAAAACTAGAGAACCTTATAATTTAAAGGGACTCTTCATTTTACCTGGGAAGAAACTAAGACTAAAGACATTGAAACAGCTGGCAGTACAGTTCTGATGGTCTTTCCTGTTAGACCAAAATGTGAGAGTCTTAACTTTGCAAATTTTGCTGATGCTTTTAAGAGTAAATTGTGCTATGATTTCACCTTTGCTCTCGTAAGAATAACAAAACACAATACTTGATTTATAATCCAAGTGCAGTTTTTCTAGTCTTTAAAATCAATATAGAGGTTTCATAAAGTGGTATACTGTAAACATAATTTTTGCTAATCACTTATGTAAAAGGGCAGTGGATCTTTGTTTCCTAGTAAGAATCCCATGGTATATACTATACACCTCTATAAACTGACGAAGATTTTTGGGTTTTTTTTTTTTTTTTGGCATCACTGCCCTCTGGTGGTCGTGGGAGCTACCCAGCCTTGCTCCTGGAGAGCCGCCGCTGGATTTGAACCGCTAAGTTCGTGGGCCGCAGGCCCGCACTCAGCCATGATGCCACCAGAGCTCAGCCTGACAGAGATTTTTGATTAGCTCTGTCTGACCTTAATTGAAATGAGTGAGTCATAGATATTGATAGTTGCTCTTTTTCATAGGATGCTAACAGTTTCTTCTGGAAAGTAAAGTGCAATGTGTTCAGAGGATCTTGAAAGGTAGCCGTGAGACATAAAACAAATTTTCACCTTAAATAGCGCTTTTTCTTTTGGGAGTGTAGATAAGGCTATTGTATACTTTTAACAGACTATTCTGTTTTCTCATGTTGCTTACCCTTCGGTGCCTGCCTTTGAACCATTTTACTGTTGGCTTTTAGTAAGAGGCTAGGGGTACAGACGATTACCCCCTTTGCACTGGAAAGGAAGACTGGAAAGAAATGAAGGAATCTGATCCAGTTACTTGTTAGCACCGATAGAAGCCTTTCTTTGCTTTTGCAATTGTGGTTGTCCCAAGACAAACTGTTTGCTTCTTTGTATGCACTCTTAATGGGGGTATGTGCCTCTGAAATAGGCTTCTTACTTTTTTTTTGCTGCTTACATTTTATGTAAGACCAGCAATCAACTTGTATTCAAGGAAGAAAGATGATGGAGAAACTAATCTTAACATGTGCATTTTGAAAATTCAGTTTGCCATAATTGGTGGGAATATTGAGTATAATTTCAGCCTCCTTACAGCTACTGAGTTTTTTCTGATAGTGCTTGCACACTTTTTGGAGTGTGTGTGTGTGTGTGTATTAAAGATGATCCTTTTTAAGAACAGTTATTTAATAGGACACTTAAGTTTGAAGCAGCCTCAAGTCACTAACTGTAGCATTGGATGAACATGATGGGCTTTGTTCTTCTTAGTGTTTAGAGGAGACTATATTCTGTTTTTGTGCACCTTTGTGCTCAGTTGAGAAATAGCTAAAATAATTAAGCATGAGCCATAAAGATATGAAAAGTACTTAAAAAACAAAACCCAAACGATGTATGAGAAAAACTTGTTTTCTCTTTAATGGCTGTTAGGATGAAGAATACTTGCAGGCTTATGGTGGGCACCAAGGGAAGCAAAAGCAGGAAGACTATGTTGCTGAAGATAAATTAGATGAGATTACTGATTCCCAGGTTGCTCCTGAAACTGAAGAGGTACTTATTAATCTTTTAAGAAGAGTCCAAAAGTTGCTGTTCTTTTTTTCTCTCATCCAGATATAAAATGAGCATCTGTTAAGCATTAGTAAAAAAAGATGGTGTATCTCTTCTTGCAATTATTGAGTCTAGAAAACCTTAGCTGTCTAGGTTCTTTGGGAAATCAGTTCTGATGAACTATTTTCCAGATAGCCATTTGCCCTTTAAGGGTTATATGGCTTTAAATATTTTATGGGGTTGGGGGAAGATAGCGTTGGTAATGGTTGTACACATTACTGCTTTGATGCAAATGCTATAATTATTTTTAACCTTTTCATATTACATGACCTTCTTTTTATTGTGAATGTTAATTTTGATCATTATTCAAAAATGCTACAAAGTTCCCTGTATTTAGGGTGCTAGATTGGGTATTAAAGAAGTAAGGATGAGGTCTGAGCCCCGGTGGTGTAGTGGTTGTGTGCGGGACTGCGGCCACTGGGTTGGAGGTTCAAATCCAGCAGTAGCAGCATGGCGGGGCCTTCTTACTCCCACCACCAGAGGGCAGTGATGACCAAAAAAAAAACCCCCACAAAACTTCTTTAAGGAAAATAAAATGTCTTCATTACTTAAAAAAGAAATAAGGATGGATCAGGTTTGCTTCATGCCCACAAGGAACTTGCAGTCTAATACACAGGCAGGTAGACATGGATAAATTCCTTTGATGTAAAATAGAAAAAGTAAAATCTCACAAGTGAAGTTCAGATCAAGTGCTTACAGGAAGGAAATAGCTGGCTGGGTGTACATTTGAGTAAGTAGGGAAAAGGGAGTTCAGATTTGTTGAGGCTTGATGGAAGAGGGAACCTTTCAATTAGATTTTCAGAATGAATATCGTTTGAATGAATAAGAGGTTATGTGGGGCACGAGGGTTAAGTGAATTCCATTGTGTACCCTAACCTGATTCTGTGGGTCAAGTGGAAAAGCCAGAGAATCATTACAGAATCTTACAACTTGATTAATAAATATATATTACTTTTCTCAGTTATTTCAATCCTTTCCCCATTCTCATGAAAAGATATCGAAAATGGATGTTTCATTGGCTTAACTTTAGATATTAATTTCAACTCAAAGAAACCTTATGTATAACAAAGAAACATGGCTTCCTCTTCCCAATCATTACTTTGTCTTTGCTGTCAGTCAGTCATTGCATTGTGGTTGTCGTTCATGAGGGTCTTTTTTTCACTGACCCACTACTTGCAAACTCGTTGTCCTCCAGGGACTGACCCCTCTTGATGACACCTCCAAAAGTATCTGAATACAAGTCCAAGGAACATTCTGTCTGTACTTCCTGCGAGACATATTTGTGCTTTTGTTTTTCTGGCAGTCCATAATAATGTTGTTCAATATTCTTCACCATTCCCATAATTCAAAGGCATTGGTTTTTCTTTAGCCATCCTTATGCATTGTCTGCTTTTGTATGCCTATTAGATGATTGAAATTATTATTTCTTGTGTAAAGTATACCTTGATTTTCACAGTGACATCTTGCTTTTTAACACTGTAAGATTTATTGCTGCTGATATGCCCTGTGCAATCCATTCATTTGGTTTCCTGACTGTGGCTTCCATGAGAGTTCATTGTGAATTCAAATAGAATGAAATCTTTGACAATTTTATTATTTTTTCCATTTATCATGATTCTGTTTATTGGTCCACTTGTGAGAATTTTTGTTTTCTTTATATTGAGGTATAAGCCATATTGAACACTAAAATGATTTAATAGGTAATATAATGTGTCATGTGATATACTGTAAAATCTATTGTAATATGATATATATGATGAATATGTCATATACCTCATTTATGAACACAGACTGCATACAAAGCTAAAAACACCTTCTTTGGCCATATCCTTTTCTCTCTCTCTCTCTCTCTCTCTCTCTCCCTTTTGGTATCACTGCCCTCTGGTGGACGTGGAAACTACCCAGCCTTGCTGCTGCTGGATTTGAACCGGCAAGCCAGTGGGCCACAGTCCTGCACTCAACCACTACACCACCCAGGCTCGGCCTCCCCCTCTCTTTTTAAGTTTGAAATTTAGATAAAGATACAAGATATGTTTAGGGAGTCTGTCACTCAGATTTTTCACTTGTTCGTCTATGTGGCAGTCATGTGCTTATGTTAATTTCAAGATTGAGATGTTTGGGTGGAGGCTAGCCTGTTAATCTGGAGATAGCCATTGAGTAGCCAATGAGTCCTCTGTGTGGGCATGGCTTTCTCCTGAGACTTTTGGGAAATCTCATGGTATTTCACTCATGGAGATGAGCGGCCATCCTCCCCAGTTGTTGTGAGTCAGTCTCTGAGATGATGAACTACGGAAAAGACAAGATGGCAGTGCCCCAGGAGCTGAAGGAGCTAGAGGAGAAGCCACACAGTTTTACACTGATGAAACTAGACCTCTGAAGCTGGGGAAGCCATGTGGAGCTGGCTGAGTTGCTTCTACCACCATTGAATGCTGTTGATGGACCCTGAGCCCTGGAAGCAGGGAACCATGAGGAAACCCCTGCCAGTCCCGGGATTCTGCACCCACTGGCCTGTGACTTCGTGAGTCAGAAGGAGACGTTATAGACTGGTATCGGTCATATGGGCTAATACCGAACTTATGACTTTGAACTGGACTGGGTTGGAATGCTTTCTTAATGTCCTATTCCTCTTGTATATAAACCATACCCTTATATCCATATGCGTGTCTATGAATTTGTTCCTCTAGTCTACCCGGACTAATACAGTCTGTGTGTACACACATATACATACATTTTATCTGAAACATTTGAGAGTAATGGTCGATAAGATGTTTACATCCCTGAATTCTTTTTTTACCCCCCTGCATTTTTTTGTTTTTTGGGGGCATCACTGCCCTCTGGTGGTGGGAGTAGGAGGCTCAGCCTTGCTGCTGGATTTGAACCTCCAACCCAGTGGGCCGCAGTCCCGTGCACAACCACTACACCACCGGGGCTCAGCCCCACCCCTCCCCCCAGCATTTTTTAATCTTTTTTTTTTTAATCCCTGTATTCTTATTCTTTCTTTTTTGGGGGGGTGAGGGGGGAAGCCTCATTATCCCTGGATTCTTAAGCATATATTTTCCCTAGAGATAATATTTCTATGTAATTGCCGTACAGCCATCAATGTCTGATAATTTTTCTTCTTGGAATACTATAATCTATAATCTTTTATTTAGAGTTTACCAATGGTCTATTTTTAGGATAATGGGCACACATTGCATTTATCAACCTGTCTTCGGTTTGAAATTGTCCCTCGCTCCTTGATTGGTTTGGTGTTTCTTCATGATTAAATTCTGTTTTTTGCATAGGAGGGACCCAGTAGTCTCCTGTGCCTTGGGGGCGAAGTGAGCCATGTGTTGGGCAGCAGCAGTTCTAATCCAATAGCTACATCACTAGAGAAAGATGAGGCTTTCCTGCCCCCGTAGATTTACAGCTTTGGACACCTAGAAGGGCAGTTGTACTCTGTCCTTAGTATCACTATGAGTCAGAACTGACTTGGTAGCAGTCCACATACATGATTCAGAGTTTGCCAGCTGCATTAACAATAGCATTTTTTTTCCTGGACTAATGTCCTGTCTAGGAATATGCGTTGCATTTCAGAATGTTTCGCTAGCTCCTTTATTCTGCAGAAGCCCTTATGTCTTTTTCTGTCTCACATGTCTTTGAATAGGACCTTTAATTTTATAGAATGACATTCAACCAGGATTGATCCTGTTTTTCTCATACCATGCATACTTGGCTAGACGATGAAAGTTATTATCCTTATTAGACTTATTCAGGCTCAAGCTTGGGACAGCATACTCATTGCTTCTAGAGTATTACTGTTTTTGACTTTCATACTGATAGCCATTCATTCTGCTTTTATTTGTATATATTGAGAAGCATGAATTCACACACACTGTTCTCTTAGCAGTGAGATGCCTGGCTCCCACTAACCCCAGTGTATGTATTTACTCTCAACCCCTCTTTTATAACTGTTCCTGAAGCCCTCCCTGGGTGCTGTCCGACTTGAGTCTTTCTGGGTCTGGACTTCATTTGGGTGGTTTCTCTAGCTCGTCATCTTTATGCTGCCTGTCGATTCCCACATTTCTTTAATACACATCCTTCCTGAGTAATCTGGAATCCCTGGTATAAGGATCCTTGGCATAGGGGCTTACAAGTGGGGCTGCTAATATTATGGCCAACCGGTTGAAACCAGCAATTCCTGCTCTTCAGGAGAGAGATGAGACTTTGTGTACCTTTAAGAATTGTGCTCTCGGAACACACAGGAAGCAATTACACTTCGTCCTGCAGGGTCTTAATGATTTGGAATTGACTCCATGGCAGTGAATTTGGTGTTTTGGTAAGAGTATAGGATGGTTTCTTAGGGTATAGATTTACCTATATTATTTACATGGGCACTCTGTTAAATACATGTAACTCTTGGCAGTATTGCTTTTTAGTTTGCACTGTAAAACTCAGGTGTTGGTATATGACTCCTCAGAACCCTTCTGTACACTTAATTCTGTTCTTTTCCTTTCTGGCTCCCCTTGCTTTAGAGTTGCTTCTGGAAAATCCTGATATTTGTGTGCCAGCCTCTACGAATGATGGTGCATTTTCTCTTTCCTTTTCTTTTTTATTGCATGTGCTCTTACTCCCCTGTCAGTAGAAATATCTTTTTGGGGGTCATCACTGCCCTCTGATGGTCGTGGGAGCTACTCAGCTTTGTTCCTGGAGAGCAGCTGCTGCATTTGAACTGCCAAGCTCGTGGGCTGCAGTCCCTCACTCAACCACTTACGCCACCAGGGCTCAGCCCCAGTAGAAATATCTTAAACCTTCTAGTGGATGGCTGTTTGCCCCTCTACCTACTTAAAATTCTGATTACTACCTCTTTCTCTCCTGTGTTTACCACTTACAGTAATCGCTGTAGCAGCCCTGTTCACTTTCCTCCCCTTCAGACTTAGTAGATTTCTTTCAGATGTCTTTTGCATAAGCTAGTCTGATCATTTGCTCTAGGCCTGTCGACAGAGTGCTATAGGGATGCAATGGCACAAAAAGCGTAGCATTCCTGGTCTTGCGGAGCCTCTGGTCTAGTCAGTGATCAGTGAGCCAGAGTCGCAGGACAAAGGAGAGCCATTTCTTGTTTAACAGTTCTTGTTTAACCCTTCACTTCTGTAGCATTATCTTGTTTCCTTAGCTTAGTTTTGTTTTGTTCCCCTAATATAGAGGGGGAAGATAAATAAATCCTCATCCCTACTTCCAATCTCGTTTGTAAAAGTTATACATGTTTGGAAAAGGATGTAGAGAACAGGGATTAAAAAAAGTCCAAATCCAGAAATAATCACTGTTAAAACTTTCTTTTCTTTTTGCATGTATACTTATGCACATTTCCACAAATATTCTAGGTGTAATCATCTAATGCCAAATAAAAATGTTTTATTTGATGTGACATACAAGTAATATAATAATTATTTGATATATAAAGTTTAAAAGAACATAGGCATGTTAATTTTTATTCTGAGGCTTCATGTAATTATTTTTTGCTATTTTTATTTTGTGGTCATCGTTTCTGGAAATAAGCATTTTCATCCTAGAGTGACAATCAAAAATTTAAAAACTACAGTGTTTATCTACTGATTATTTTCCTTTCTTCTCACTCTCCATTCTTTCCTTTCATCAGTGTTGACTTTGTCTACATGAGTTTACTCTAGCTATCTTCATTTGATCATAACAATGACAATTAACAAAGACTGCTTTATATATAACTAGGAAATAACCAAATTTTGATTCTATGCAGTAGCTGATCCTTCTTATGTGTTTCTATATATACAAATATGACCAAACCTGATCTTTATATAGAGTGTGATTATTTTGAAATTCTGCAAAATTACAGAATTTGCACATCATAAATTTTATACATTCCAGGCCCTTAAAGTAACTTGAACTCTGACCTGAACAGTTACAACTTTGTCAGTTGATACCCTCTGAAGCATGCTGGGCGGGCCTGATCTGGTTCTCAACAATTTCTCTATTTTTGATGTGTTTTCTTCTTTGTTTGCGTGTTTGTATTAAGGTTTGTCTCAGAGGTGTTAAGTCATTGGACATCACTCTCATGGAGTTGTGGCATGTTTTTCTGTATTGCAGTATATGAAGTCAGGATTGATGAAACTATGGGGACATCAAGTAGAATAAGGGGTGGGGAGTGGGTAGATGAAGGAAAAAGGAGATGATGTCAAGGCGTTCAGGAAGAAAAAGAATGTTCTGAAAACTGTGATTATGCAATTCTGCTTGACCTGATTGAAATGTGGAATGATATATGTATATTAACTCCTAATTAAGAATAAACTTAATAAAATGAAGCAAAGATTCAAAAAACCCTGAGAACTCTAAAAAAAACCAAAAGCATGGAAAGCTCTTCAGTTCCTTCTTATCTCAGGCACCTTTGTCTTGAGCACTTTTCAGAATGGCAAAGTATTGTGGATTTTCATGTTAAGATAACCTTGTGAGTACAACCTATTTTATTGTAAAGCAGCTAAAATTTTTCAACGAAAGTTTTAACATTGAATGGGTATTTTCTGGAAGTGACAGGCCCTTGCTTATAGATTTAGATATCTCAAATTTCAACTCAGTTGTATTCATTAAAATCTTAAAAGCGCATGACTATCTAAAAAATTGTAATCTTGACACTAATTTTGATTGTGTTAAGGCAAAATTTGGGGGATTCTTGGAATAATTTCACGTTCTTTCTTGAGGTGAATTTTGTATTGGTTAAGCCAGTGAACCAATGAGTCTAGGAAGATTATTAAACCATTGAAATTTTCCAATCAAACAATCGGAAGCAGAATTTAGGATGTTTGTGAATTTGTTGCATATATAGACTCTCAGGATGACAGTATGTCTTACTATTTCCTCATTATTTGCCATCCTGGTGAAGTTGGTGCTATCTTTTCTCTCAAGGATGTTTGAAGGAACTAATTTGTAAAAGACCAATTTTAAAAAATGAAATTTATAGTATGTGCAAAGTAAAATCACAAATATCTCTAACATTGTTCCATTTTGGGAATCACAGAATTTCAGACTTAGAATTAATAATTTGGGTAAAAGTGAGATTCCCACTTTATACCTTGTATTAATATGGATTTCAAATTGATTAAAGATTTCAATGTATTACAAACAAAAACATACAATGCAAGTAAGAAACTAAAGATTGTAGTCATAGTGTTTCATTTAAACTAAACCCACTCAGACCTACTGCCATCAAGTTAATTCTGGTTCTTAGCAATCAAGGGCATTCTGAGACAGGAAATCCATATGAGAGCAGCTACCTTCATCCTTCTACACTGCAGCACGTGAGTTCAAACTGCTGACTCTGTGGTTAGTAACCCAGTACACAGTGATCTACAGCCTTCCAGAGGTGCTCCCTAACTCAACCCAAACCCATTGCTATCAAGTGAATTCCAGCTCACACAGATCAGATAGGTCAGTAAAACTGCACCTTTGAGTTTCTGATGCCTTAAATCTTTCTAGGAGTAGATAGCAGCTTTATCGCTCTCCTGGTGAGTGACTGGGAGAGTCAAACATTACTTTGCAGAAAGCCGCTCAACACAAAGCCCACTCTTGCCTTCTGTGCTCCTTCTGTGCTCCTTCCTAAAAAACCAAACTCACTGCTATTGAGTTGATGTCAGCTCACAGCGACCCTATAAGACAGGACAGAACTGTTCCTGTGGGTTTCTGATGCTGTAACTGTTTACAGTAGAGGGCTCTTTCTCTTGCCACCATGCTACTGGAGCTCAGCAAGCTTACCAAATATTAAAAGTTCATGTCTTATTAATTTTAAAAGTTAAATACCTTGAGAAACCTGTCTAGGTTCACTATGCCGTTGCCTTGATGGCAATGAGTTAGGTTTGTTTTGGGGTTTTAGAATTTGGTATTGGTAATTAGATATCCATATTTTCATTGTATAGTTCTAGTATGGATGCCTTTTTATGATCTGCATTCTAAGCAGTCTATCATTGGAAGATAGATGGATAAAAACAACCAATCAATAATGCTGGCTCTTTAAAGACATTTCTCAGAATTCTCATACAACTCACCTGTGAGAATATTCAGATTAAACCTTAGCCATTTGATTGTAGTAAGGGATGCTGATGGATACAGTGTTTTAGTTAGGTGGCAGAGTGTTGAACTAATATTGGGGGTTTTATTATTAAAAAGCAATGGGAAACGAATAACACGAAGCTGTAGAGTTGTGTCTCTTACTATAGATAATGCCTATTTTTGTGTTGATTACTCATAGTTACCGCATAGGACAGAATTAAATTGCCCCATAGGATTTCCAAGGCTGAAATCTGTGGGAGCAGATGGCCAGATCTTTTATCATGCAGAGCTGCTAGTGGGTCAAACCTGACTGTTGGGTTAGTAGCTGAGTTTTTAACCATCGTGCCACAAGGACTCTTTATTTTTGGTGTGAAATTTAAAGGGGAAAAAAAAATGACCTGACCACATGCAAATGCACCCAAACATTATAAGTAAGCCAAGCATAGCAGATTTAGAAAAATACTTGAAAACCTAAGAACTAGCATACCTAGTAGATAATCATTATATAAGAATTCACGGGCTGAGCCCCGGTGGCGTAGTGGTTGTGCGCGGGACTGCGGCCCACTGGGATGGAGGTTCAATTCCAGCAGTGGGGCTGGGCCTCCTACTTCCACCACCGAAGAGCAGTGATACCCGCTCCCCCCCCAAAAAAAATAATTCACATATTCAATATACAGGCATATCCAGTATACAGATGAACTCACCTGTATACAAAAAGGATAAATAATTGGAGAAAGTAAATTCAGAAGCAAGAGAAGTAAATAGCCAATAAACATGTTAAGAATAGTAGCATAAATAAGAATTAAGTAAAATGGAGACTTTTAACCTACTTTAATATTGGCAAAGATAAAAATTATTGGTCAGGTTGGAAAACATTTGGGAATATGTATTTGTCAGGAGATTATTCTCCATGGGTCTCTTTATCTGGCTTCAAGGTTCTGCCAGCCAAGCACAAACAACACTGTTCAATCTGTCTTTTCAAGGGCGTTTGTATCTTCAAAGTAGCCTCAAAGATGGAGATAGTATCGTTCCCTGAGTGAAGGACAAACATGCTTACTACCCATTACAAAAGATCCCAGGTATTAAAGCTTAATGGTTCCTTTCCTGTAATGCAGCAAGCTGTGTGTACAGATGTCACCTGGCACCCTTCACCCCATAGGATTGAGACTCGGATTAAAAAATGCTAGCACTTTGACAATTGCTCATGACATAAGTAATGCTTTGTTCTATGTCTCTGACCAGTAGTTATATTTCTTTGACCAGTAACTGCCTCCAAGAAACTATGGCATGCTAACTTGCTGTCTTGGAAAAGGATAAAACTTGACTTCTGTTCTTGAAAGTATCACAAGCTTTAAAGCATGTGTTCTTTCCAGAGTTCCCAAACTTATATGGTCTTCTGTCCTCTTAAAAAAAAATTCCTCATGACCTTCCTAGCAATGAAAACCTTTTGTAGTGCAGCCCAGAATCCAGGATAAAGTGTAGGTATCTGCTCTTACAATGCCCTTAAATCATTCCACACACCACTGGGGGGGGGGGGGAAGGTGGTGGCGCCCACTTTGGGAAACTATGATGGCACTTTGAAGAATTTATGCATGAGGGTTAATGTAGATGTGTTCAAAGATATATGTGTCAGATATTGCAGTACTGAAGATAAACGGAATCAATGTACATTTCCTTGGAGCGGTGATTCTCAACCTTGCTAATGCTGCAACCCTTTAATATAGTTCCTGATTTGATATGGTTGGTGACTCCCCAACCATAAAATTATTTTCATTGCTACCTCATAACTGTAATTTTGCTACTGTTATGAATCGGGTGACCCCTGTGAAAGGGTCATTTAATCCCCAAATGGGTCGTGACCCACAGATTGAGCACCACTGTGTTAGAGAATTGATAAAATTTAACTATAACCACAGCAGCAGAATAAGTGTATCAAATGATTCTTCAGCTCTCTCTATGATATGGAAAGATACTTATGGTAAATTCATTAAAAAGAACAAGATGATATAATTCCTTACCCCCAAACACCTTTTGGGAAGTTTTAATATATAATTATTATGTATACTACTCAGAATTTTTTTGGATTAAGAAAAAATGGTAATAGTGGTTACCTGTGTGATTATTTTAGACTTTGTTCACAAGGATTTTCCCATTTAAAAATGTTATGAGCAAAGTTACTTCAAGTAAAACAATTCACTCAATTTAAAATATGAAGAAACGGATAATTACAAGGTTGTTAAGATTTTGGCCATTTAATATGGAAGCCAAAGAATTACATTTTTTGGAGACATCACTGCCCTCTGCTGGTGGGAGTAGGAGGCCCAGCCTTTCTGCTGGATTTGAACCTCCAACCCAGTGGGCCGCAGTCCCGCACACAACCACTACGCGACCGGGCCTCAACCCTCAAAGATTTACATTTTGTGAAAATTTAGCTGCTGTTGCTTTCTTTAAAAAACAGGACAAAACATGCTTGCACTCACGTATTCCCTCCCTGCCATTGAGGCATTTCTGACTTTCACCCGCCGCTGTGGGTTTCTCGGGTGACTGGTGATTTTGAACTGCAGGCTGTGCGAGTAGCAACCCAATGCATAGCTACTACTTTAGCTGTGGTTTTCTAGTTGCTGTTAATTTTTATACAAAGCTTTTCCAAGGGTTATCTTTGATAAAGTTTTCCTTATAATTCCATCAAGATCAGATCTTTTTTATACCATCTGTTTGCAGGGGTGTGGGAGTGATTTCATCTTTTAAACTTGATTGGAGGCAGGTGATACGCTTCTCTTCTAGCCACAAATACCTTGGTCTTGTTTTCTTGCTTATGGTAGAATCACTGAATAAAAAAAGATAATTATTGAAAACTTGATGTACAGTACTATTTCAGTATCTTTTGAAATTGAGGTTGGTGAAATATCCCTTCTATTTTAGTAGTTACATAATCCTCATAAAATCTTGCACTTTTAGCTTCTTAGTTCTTTGACATATATTCTGAAATGTCAGCAGGATGTTGCTGAACCCTCTGCCTTTGTGCTCCATCTCATTTTATAGTATATACTGCTCTGGATTGCATAAAGCTGGCAAAAAGCACGTTACCTCAGGTCTTTCTGATAGCTTCATTCTAGGAGCTATGTGAAAGACCCATATTAGAATTGAACTTTTTGTTGTTAGTTGTCCCCCAATCACTTCTGACTCTTTGTTGTCCTGTGTATAAAAGAATCAAACACTGACCTATTTTGTGGCATCAAATCACTTCACACCTTCTTTTAAACAATATTTTATTGTGAATAGGCGGGAGTTTGCATTTCAGATCACGTGTGTTGTATTCAACATTTTAAATTACTCATCAACCTCCTCCCCCAGTAGCTTAATCTGAGCTGTACCCCCCACCTCCACTTTGATTGCATTTCTCGCTCTTGTGGATGACTATCCCCTTCATTCAAATTAATACTTGCCAGTCTTCTAAACTATTGCTTTAGCTTCCTTACCTACTCCTCCTTCCTTGGTAACCTTCAAAGTCTGTTCCCTTTGTAGTAGAAGTTTTATTTTTCCCTTTATATTACAGTGGTCTTACGCAACATTTGACCTTTTGTGATTGACTAGTTTTACTTGACATAATGTTCTCCATGTCCATCCATGTCCACGAGGTTATCATGGTTTCATCATTTTTTAGGGATGCATAGTATTCCATCGTGCAAACTTATTAGAGTTTCATTATTCATTCTTTTACATCAGATAGGGAATCTTTCTCTCCCTCCCGCCCCCCAGCACCATTTGGATATTTATAGTATAATATGTGGACCATATCCACAATGGTCAAACATTTAATTAAATTCACCCCTAATGTGATGATGTCTGGAGCTTCTCTTTAGCTGGTATTGATGATACTAAGAATGTTACACAGCTCTGCACCAGATATTTCTCACCCCTTTCTAAATGATCTTTTAAGTTGTTTCTCTCTTCCTGCGACTGTAAACAGAGCTTTGATGGACATGGCTGTGCAGATGTCTGTACAGTTGCCCTGAACGTCTTTCGAGTATAGAGTGTATACCCAGCATAGAAATTTCTGGATCATGTGGCATGTTCTATGCCAGCTGTGTGAAGCAGATTTGCATCTCCGGGAGAGAGGGTTAGTGATTGGGAGCATTTTTTCATATTTTTGTTGACCATTTGGATGTCTTTTTTGGTAACTACCTCTTTATGTCCTTTGCCCATAATTGAGTTTATTCTTTTCTTTAATGATATTTTGGTTTTGTTTTGTTTTGTTTTTTGGGGGGAAGTGGGCATCACTGCCTCTGGTGGTCGTGGGCGCTACCCAGTGCCGCTCCTGAGAGCCACCGCTGAGTTTATTCTTTTCTTAGCCAGTTTTTTAACCAGTTTTGTTGGCGCTTTGCCCACATATCATACAATTCAATAGCTTAACCATATCAAGAAGAGTTGTACAATCTTTATAATCAATTGTAAAGCATTTCCCCCATACTCATTATTATTCATGTATTTTTTCCATTTTCCAAAAACATACAAACTAAAACATTAACCAATCTACAATGGCTGCATGTATAATTCAGTGCCATTGATAATATTCTTCGTGTTGTACAACCATTATTATTATTATTTTTAAATCATTGGAAGCTCATACAGCTCTAATCACAATACATGCATACATCCATGTGTCAAACACATTTGTACATTCGTCGCTATCTTCATTTTCAAAACATTTTCTTTCACTTGAGCCCTTGGTATCAGCTCATTTTTACCCCCACTCTCCTTATCTCCCAAACTTTTGATAATTTATAAATCAGTATTTTTTCATGTCTTACACTGACCAATATCTCCCTTCACCCACTTTTCTTTTGTCCATCCCCCTGGAAGATGGTTTTTTTTTGTTTTTTTGTTTTTTTTTTGGCATCACTGCTCTCCGGCGGTGGGAGTAGGAGGCCCAGCCCCACTGCTGGAATTGAACCTCCGTCCCAGTGGGCCGCAGTTCTGCGCACAACCACTACGCCACTGGAGCTCAGCCCGGGAGGTGGTTTTATATGTAGGTCATTGTGATCATTTCCCCCTTTCTGATTTTAAACCATGGAATATTCTCCTGTTCTGTCCTGACAATTGCCTCTTGATTAATGGCAAGTTGCATATTAGCACAACGAAGTATTCTGGAATTCCCATTCTTCTCAAGGCTAGCCTTAGTTTGTGATGAGTCACAAAATTAAATGCCTTTGCACAATCCATAGACGTTAAAAGTCTCGGGCCTCCTACTCCCACCACCAGAGGGCAATGATGCCTAAAATAAAAAAAAAAAAAAACTTAAAAAAAGTTAAAAGTCTCTTTATTGTTTTCCTTAAAATGTTCTTATCCAGGGTTTCTTTCCTTGCCATACAAAGCTAATTAGTTTTTCCATTTGCTTAAAGAATAAGTTGGGATCTGGGTCAAAATTGCGTTGTAATTGTATGTGGTTTTGAGTAATACTGGCATTTCTACAATATTAAACATTCTTATTCATGAACATTAGATATTCTTCCATATACATGGGTCTCTCTTGGTGTTCTTTAGTTTTCTTAGCACAGTCTTTAGTTTTTTCAAATTTGATTTATTCCTAAGTATTTTCATCTTTTGTGTGGTGATCATTTATGGTATTGTTCTTGATTTCTTTTTCAGTGCTCTCTTTGTTGGTATACAAGTATCTGGTTGATTTTTGCATGTTAATCTTGTATACTGCTGTGGTACCAAATCTTTCCAGTGTTTGAATTTTTTGTTGAGTCTTTGAGGTTTTCTATGTATAAAATTATACCATCTGCAAATAATGAGAGTTTCATATCAGTAATTCTTACCTGAAGACCTTTCTTTTCTTTTTCTTTTTTTCTGACTCTCAACTTTATCAAGTAATGTATCTTCCAAATGACTGGTCCCTCTTGATAACATATTCAAAGTATGCACTTACGTCTAAGGAGCATCCCATCTATGCTTGTAAGACAAATTATCAAATTAATAATATTGTCAATTAAAAAGTTGATAGTTTACTAATACAAAAAATCACTATACTCAAAATATACTAGAGCGATCTAATTAAAAAACCTGAAATATATATTTAAAAAAACCCTAAATATCAAGCATGCATTGCCACATGAGTGCCATCTGTGTGTTTGGTTAAAAAGTCTAGTTATTTTATTTTTTAACATTTTGTTCTTAATTGAGTGATTGCTTATAAAGCATGGAAATTTTCTGTCCAGCAATTGATGTGGGTTTTGTTTCATATCATTGATTACAATTCCCACAGTGTAACACCATTTGTTCCACCTCCTTTCTGTGCTTCCCTTTTCCAGGTCTACTTTCCCACACTTTTCGGCCCCTTTGATCTCAAATGATTGGTTTTTCTCATGAATTTTTTCTTTCCTAAACTGTACCACTTAGTGTCATCTTTCACTTTATGGACTTGTCTAGTGTTCCATTTTCTCTTGACATCTTGGTTTCTTAACACTTTTAAAGAGGTAGTTTGCAACTGATCTTCCCACTGCAATGTGTTATTTGGGTTCTTAATTACTGCATTCATGAATATTGGTTGTAGATCTAACTAAAATGAAATTCTACCCCCTTCACCCATCCTTTTATTTTAGTCTGTTTTTGTCTCTTTCTAAAAATCATTTTATTGGGAGCTCTTAAAGATATTATAACAATCCACAATTCAATTAGCTAAGCATAATTGTACATTACTGCCACTATCATTTTCAAAACATTTTCTCCTTGAACTCTTTGCTATCAGTTCCCCATTATTCCCTCCTTCCCCTGCCTTGTCTCTCAGAATCCTTATATTATAAATTTATTATTATTATCAGTTATGTCTTATACCATCCACTTTATTTGTTTACCTACAACTTGTCATACAGACGGGTTTTGGGTTTCCACTTTGCCTGTACTTCTTCATGACAATTTGATTGCTTGTTTATTAACTTATGGTATTCCCTTCAACTCATGAACACACAGGCTGGTGTGCTTCTTCCATGTGGGCTTTGTTGCTTCCTTGCTAGATGGTTGCTTGTTTAACTATAAGCCTTTCAGACTCCAGATGCTATTTCTTTCTTTTTTTTTAATAGAATTTTTTTTAATTTTTAAAAATTTTAGACATCTCTGCCCTCTGGTGGCGGGAGTAGGAGGCCCAGCTTTTGCTCCTGTGGAGCCTGCTACTGGAATTGAACCTCCATCCCACTGGACCGCAGTCCCACGCACAACCACTACGCCACCGGGGATCAGTCGCTATTTCTTTTAATAGCTGGGCACCATTAGATTTCTTCACCACTTTGCTTATGCACCCATTTTGTCTTCAGCCATCCTGTTTGTAAGTGATCATAGATTGCCACATTATTAGAATGAACTATTCTTGTACTGAGATAAAATTTAAGTAGAGGCCCAATGTCTGTCTGTTTCCTGATTGTATTTATATACACACATTGACTAATGCACCAGTCTCTTTATACTTATATATTTACATTTATCCCTATCTGTATTTTACCTATAGGATTACTTCTTCCTATTTCTTTAGTCTTTTTCATTTTTCTTTCCTCCTGACTCACTATGAGGTTTACCTTTCATTCACCTCTCTGTTATTACTCTCATATTTATTTCAATTGATCAAGCACAATGAGAATGCTGTACCCTTCTCCCTGTCAGTTTTGTATCCCTTGCTATTCTCCTGCCCCTGTCATTTTTGACCTTTTGCTCACCTCCCCTACACCACCACCACCCTCTGGTCCCCTTGCTCTCTCCTTGAAATTGCTTATCCTGCCTCTTAATTTTCCTGTCTACCAACCGGACACCATCAAGACTCCTTCCCCCTACGATGAATTTTTTCCCCCCAATTGTCCAGTTGTGAGGATTTTTGTTTTCATTCCACTGACGTGTTATTTCTACTGCCAACTATAGTTTTTGATCTGCATCAGTAAGTGCTTCAAGTGCTTTTTACTTTCTGGAAGCAAGATTGTGACATCTGCATATTACAGGTTGATAGTGGAGCCTTCATCTAATCCTGATGTCACGTTTTCCCTCAAATAATTCAACTTCTTAGATACTTTTGTCCAGCATACGTATTGAATAAATATGCTGAGAGAATACAACCCTGACACGCACCTTGTTTGATTTTAAACCTACAACATTCTCTTGGTCAGCACCTTGGTGTGTGTACAAGTACTGCATGAGCTCAATGAAATGTTCTGAAGTTCCGTTCTTTGTAATGTTACTCACATCGAATGAATTGTTGCAACTGATTTTTTTGTTCTTTAGCAAAATTCTACCTGCATGTGATACTAATGATATTGTTTGATAATTACCACATTCTGTTGGGTTACTAAGGACCCCTATTGCCTTAGTGGTGCTGCTCACCACAGAGTTGGCAGTTCAAGCTCACTACCCACTCTGCAGGAGAAAGATGAGGCTGTTGGCTCCGGCAAAAATTTACAGACTTGGAAATGCGTGGGGAAGATCTCTGTTTCTCTAGGACAGCTGTTCTCAACCTGTGGGGTGTGATCCCTTTGGGGGTTGAATGACTTTCACAGGGGTCACCTAAAGCCAACGGAAAACACAAATATTTCATGTTCTATAATTACATACTGTTTTGTGATTAACCACTATGCTTTAATTATGTAACAATGAAAATACATCCTGCATATCAGGTTCTTGCATTACGATTCATAACAGTAGCAAAGTTGCAGTTGTAGCAATGAAAATAATTTTTTGGTTGGGGGTCACCACAAAATGAGGAACTGCCTTAAAGGGACACAGCATTTCGAAGGTTGAGAACCACTGCTAGAGGGTCCCCATGAGTCAGAATTGCCTTGGTTGGCAATGTGAGTTTAGTTTGGTTGAGATCATTTCTTTGGCATGAGTATAAATATTAATTTATTTCATTCAGTTGGCCAGATAACTGCTTTCCAAATTTTTTGATATATAGACTTATGTTTAAATAGACTAGTGCTTTCAGTGCTGCATTATTTTGTTGAAACATTTCTGTTGGTTTTCTGTCAGTTCTGGGAGCCTTTTTCACCGGTGCCCCCAGTTCAGCTTGCATTTCTTCCTTCACTAGATCATTGCTTCACCTTTTCAAATGGCCCATCAAATTATAGAACAACCCTCTGTGCTACAGTGTATTTCTTTTATCTTCTTTTGATGTTTTTTTCATTGATCAATATTTGGCTCATGCTGTTGTTAGATGCTTTTAAATTGTTTCCGATGAGAGTAACTGCCTGCCTGTAGAGCAGAAGAAAACTCTGCCCTGTCTCAGACCACTCTGCAATTGCTTTTATGTTTGAGGCCGTGGTTTCAGTCGCTGTGTCAGTCATCTCGAGGATATTTCTGCCTATAGAACCCTTCATATCCTCCCCCAACCCCCCCAGTTCTTTTCAGCATGAGAAATGCAGAGCATGTTCTTTGCTTTTGGTTTTCTAACTCCAGATTTTTGTACATTTTGTTGTATTACTTTATCTTCCCGAGTCACCGTTTGAAGTCTGCTCAGCTTTTGCTTCGTCATTTTTTTCTGTTCACTTTCGCTGCTGAACATTCAAGAGCAAGTTTCAGAGTCTCTTGTGACAGCCATGTTGCTTTTTGCTTTTAGAAATAATCTTTGCTTTCTTCATGCATGATGTTTTTGTCATTCCACAACTAGTGTGAGCTGTAGTCATCAAGAGTTCAATGTGTTAAAGCTGCTTTTAAGATTGTCTTTAAAAAAAAAAACAAAAAAGATTATCTTTATAATATTTTGGGTTATACCCATCGTCAAATATTTGGCTGTGGCTCGTTTAAATTTTCTGTAGTTTCAGGGTGAACATACATCAGTGCAATTGATGATTTTTCCCCGTCGTCAGCGTTTGGCCTTATTTTGGTTGATGAGACGGAGCTTCCTTATTGTCTCTTTTCACCACACGGAAACCCAGACTTCCTACCAGTCCCTCCCAACTCAGAGCTGCACTGTAGGACGGGAGAGAATGCCCTGCCGAGGTCCTGAGACTGGAGCTCTTTCTGGGAGCCCGGTGTTCCTCCCTTGCAGTGGCTGCTGATCTTGAACTGCTGACCTTATGGTTAGCTGCTCAACATAGAACCACTATGGGACCCATCAGTGCTCTCTTTTCACAGATGTCCTTACCATAATTTGATTCTTGCATTTCTGTTTAGGGTATATGTTTTCCCTAAATGTATCATGTTAAGCCTTAGGACAAAAACTTGCAGCACTCCTGGAACAAAACACTAGAACTCTTGTGCCATACTACTTTTTCAGCTTCACCTTTTGTCCATTTTAACCCTTGACAACCCCTATAATTTTTGTCTCATCACGAATCTCATATAAATGGACTTAGGTGTCAGAGAAACTTTTGATACTGGCTCCTTTTGGTCATCTTCATGCCTTAGTAATTCTTCCGAATTGTGTGATTATTTATTCTGTTTTGTCACTTGATATTCATGGATGACCCACAGCTTATTAATTGTTTCACTCAGTGAAAAACAAGAGTGTTTTGAGAGCTTCTAGTCTCAGTAATTCTGAATAGAGGTGTAAACATTTTCCTGTAAGGTTGGTTGCTATGTTTTTGTCTGTGAATTTAAGTTTTTATTTCTCTAGAGTGAATATCTAGGAATAGGATTGCTGAATTAAAGACTTAATTTTTTAAGGTCAATGGCAGACCATAATATTTATTTCAGGCTGAGCCCCGGTGGCGTAGTGGTTGAGTGTGGGACTGCGGCCCATGGGCTTGGCGGTTCAAATCCGGCAGCAGCTCTCCAGGAACAAGACTGGGTAGCTCCCACGACCATCAGAGGGCAGTGATGCCCCCCCTCCCCCCAAAAAACAAAACAAAACAAAACAAATTTATTTCAAAGAAATGATGTTCAATTCATTCTTTCCCTCTTTAGATAGTGATTTGGATGATGAATAAACGATATTACTTTCACTACTATGCTGTTTTTTATTCATCTTTTTTGGGAAGTCTTTGACCTTTAATTTATTGAATTAAATAAAAGTGACTATGGTAATAGAATTTTTGCTGTGTTGATTTTCTTTTGCTCTTTCCATGCTACTTAAAGTGTCACCTGTGGGCATAGTAGCAATTGACTTTACCTGAGAGCTTGTTAGACTTTCAGAATCACAGGCTTTATCCGGGACCTGCTGACCCAAGTGTGCACTTTATGTTATGATTGATATAAAAATTCAGATTTGAGAAGCACTGCTTTGGGTAATTATAGAAGTGTAGTAGGCAGCGTTGTTGGATCCTATTAACTCAGTTCCAACTCAGTAATGACCGACAGTGTAGATCTTGCCCTGTAAACTTTTCTTGGAGTCCTGGTGCATTGGGTTCCTAATGATAAGATCGGTCATTTGGAACACCAGCCACTCCTAAGGAAAACAAATGAAGTGGTATTCTCCCTGAACGATTTGTAGCCTTGTAGGGAGTAGTCCTATATGATGGCTATGAGTCATAATTGATTGGCAGTTAGTTTGATGGACTGTTTATGGGGCAGATTGCCAGATATTTTAATGCCACAAAGCCAGAGTTCAAACTGCTAACCTTTTGGTTAGTAGATGAAAACTTTCTAAATATCTTTGCCTCGGTTTGATTTGAAATTGTGTGCATAATATGCCTCATTGGTCAGCCATTCTGATTTCAGATACTCAGGAATGTTGTTATGATAATATTTAAGTGTATATTGAATATCGGAATACTGAAAGTGGTTATTGTAATCACTAGAGTTAAAATATAGCTTTAATTTTTAGTTAGCCTCTTATTCCCGAGCATCTGAACTCTTAAAAAAATGCTTCTCCATGTGTAGAGTTGATATGTGTATTTCTAGTTGATCAAATAGAGGAAGTACTTGAGAAGGGTATCAAAAGAAACTAGTTACTTTTAACCAGTATATTTCTTAAGCATTTTTCTAGTGAAAGAATTCATTTTTTGTTGTATTAAGATCAGTGGATATTAAATTTGAAGAATAGCATATAAACAGAAAATTCTGTTTTTAAATTTACAAACATGAAGGTGCTTCAAAAAGTCCGTGGAAAGAGGTCAAAGATCATGATTTTTCCATAAACTTTTTGAAGTTGCTTTTGAATCTAACACTTAGTACATATGCATACTTCAAAAAAATATGCATAGTGGTAAAATAGACATGATGTGACATCTTAACCAGTTATATTTTTAACTGTGTGATTCTGTGGCATTAATTATATTCATTATGTTGGGTAGCCATCACCACTATTATTTTAAAACATTTTGAAGCTTGTAGGCAGAAATTCAGCCTGATTGATTGCTTCATTTGTCTATTCTAGATACGTCATGTCTTTTTATGACTGTTTGACTCAGCAGAGGTTCATCCAGGTTGCAGCACGTATCAGAACTTCATTTCTATGTTGTTTTCAATCCATCCCATTTTGTTTATCCATTTATCTGTTGGGGGAGACACTTGGAGTGTCACCACCTTGTGGTTATGTGAGGAAAGTTTCCATGATGTACTGGCATCTGTTGAAGTTACTGTTTTTTTGCTTTTTTGACTGTATGGATAGCTAGGAGTGAAATTGCTGAGTTACTCGGTAGCTCTGTTTTAACTCTTTGACTCACTTGTTTACCAGAGTGATTATGCCTTTTTACACTCCCAACAGCAATGGATGAATGTTTCCATTTCCACACTTCTTGCAAACTTGTTAATTTTGGTTTTTCTAGTATATGCTGATAGAAAGGGTAGGGTGTTTGATGAACACACCCAGCCTCTATGTAGGGTATTTGAAAACACCCAGCTGCTACAAAGAAAAGCATTGCTCTGTTTCCGTGATGTTATAGCTGAGAAAGCACTCTGGGGATACTTTTACTTGTCTGGTAGATCACGGTGATTTCAAAAAGTCACTAGTCAGTGGTGCCTACCAACAGCAATGGTGGGTGGGATGTGGTGTTTTATTGTGCGTTTTATTTGTAGTTCTCTGATAATTGTTTAATGGTGATTCTTAATTTCAATTAATGGAATTGTCTTTTCATGTCCTTTTTTGATAATTTGTGTATCTTTTTGGGAGGAAACATGCCTCTTCAAACCCTTTGCCCAGTTTTTAATTTGTTGTTGGGTTGTAGAAGTTGTCTATCTAGTCTGAATGTTAAGCCCTTAGCATATATATTGCTACCAAATATTTCCTCCCATTATGTGTGCTGGTTCTATACTATATTGATAAATCCCTTTGATGCACAAATGTTTCAATCTTTTTTGTTTGTTTGTTTGTTTTGGGGGCATCACTGCCCTCTGATGGTGGGTGTAGGAGGCCCAGCCTTGCTGCTGGATTTGAACCTCCAACCCAGGGGGCCGCAGTCTCGCACACAACCACTACGCCACCGGGGCTCAGTCCCCAAAAGTTTCAATCTTGATGAAGTTCAGCTTATTTTTATTTTGTTACTGGTGCTTTTTGTATTAAAGCTTAGACTCTTCAACAAAGCAGTCTCTATGCCCTTGCCCTTGTGCCTTCTTCTAATAGTTTATATTTTTAGATCCTATATTTAGGTACCTCTTTTCAGTTAATTTTTTGGATGGTTTGAGGTAAGTGTCCAACTTCATTTTCTTGCATTTAGAGTATATTACTGTGTAACTAAGACTTTTTAGGTGAACAGTGATTAGGGGCAAAAGGAACATGAGTGATAATGTGAACTAAGAATTATCGATGTTAGTTTAGCATGAGAGTGGAGAAAGTTTTGTAGCTAATATTGATAAAAATCAAACCTTCTGCAATTGAGTTGCTCTTAGCAATCTGATGACAGCCTGAGGGTTTCTATTTCTAAGACCATCTTTGTAAGAGCAGACAGCTTCATTCCTTTCCTGCTGAATTTGTGGTGGGCTGAACACTGGACTTTAGCTGCACAATAGGTAGCCCACTACACTGCCAGGCCTCTCTGACCACTAATAGAGTAAATTTTAAATAAATACTGATTTTATCAGAAAAAAGCAACTGAAGAAAAAAATAGTGTTGCTACTTTCCCTCATCGAGTTCATTGTAGTAAACAGTGAATTCTAAACATTGGAAATGAAGTAGAAAGAAGTGAGAGGTTGAAGGAAAGATTTTGGAGGCTAGGATGGGAAGACAGAAAACTCAGAGATTTTGATCATTTTACATTGAGTAAGAAAAGTTTTGAAACCTGTATTATTGGAAGGAATATGATATCTAGTAGATGGAGCTACATACAAATAAATTCATTACCTCTAGTATTTGCCATATTGTTAAACAGGTGACTGTTTGCGTAGGATTTTTTGATAAAATGCACAATCCCATGCATATTAGATTTCCATGTATGTATATGTAATACACCAATGTGTGCTATTATATTTGCATGCAGAAAATAGGGTAATTTAGTTATGATATTGAACTTTATGCCACAATCTAGAGATTTCAGATTTCTTTATTACATTGTTTCTTTCAAAAGTATATTTTACATGTTAATGGTATTTGAAGTTTTTCTAATACTAACTTTCTATAACCAGCTTCGTGATTCACATAGTGTTATAATCAGCAAATAATCCTACAGGTTTAATGTCAAATACAGACGATTAAAAACATGAATGGCATTCTTCACACTTAATTAAAAAGGCTATGAACTCAGTCTCCCTCCCTTTTTGTTTGTGTGTCTGCTTAATAATATAGGGAGGTGTGGAGACTCTGGACCTCCAGAAGGACGCAAAAGAAGAATCGGATGAAGAAGATGATGATGATGAAGAATCTGAGCGATTACGTTTCAAAACGGAAAGAAAGGAAGGAACCATTATTAGACTCTCAGATGTAACTAGAGAGAGAAGAAACATTCCAGAAACTTTGGGTAACTTTTTTTGCCTGTCTCCCATCCTCTTCACCCCCATCTCAACTTCTTTCGTATGATTAATTGAATAGGTTTTTAAAATGTGGCCTTTATAGGCGATTGTGGTTGTCTACAGAAGTGGATGACCTCTGCCAGGCTGGTTCCCCATTATAGTGCTGTAAAATTCAACTTAGAACTGTAGTCTCTGGATTTAGAATGTGTAAATAAAATATTTAAGATGGTTTATTTCTTAGTTATTTTCATTTTGGAATCTGTGGCATAGAGCCCCTCTCGTGCATCATCTAATGTGACCAAGTTCTTGGGTGGCCCTGAGGAGATGGCATGGAGATGGCCAGCTCAAGGCTGGTTTAGTTACCCATGGTACCACCTTGATACCACAGGTTGCCAGGGAAAATGCTGATCCGGACCAAGTTTACTGTGTACCTTTTACTGCTGAAGATATTTCTTTGATAGTGACTTTTATCCCTGCCACTCAAATTATGTTTTCTCTGGTGTTCATTTAAGAGGATTAACCAGTTGTTCTAAAATTCATGTCCTTATCACAATCTTCCAAAGGAGGGTATTAAAGGTGGGCCTGGCTCCCACCTTTTATGATGCACAGCAGGGCTAGGATGGGGCCCTGTGAATTTGCATCTCTAAAAGTTTTGGAATTACCTTTGCTTTGGAATTCATACTTTATTTTTTTAATTATTGATCATTTTATCAGGGGGGTCTTACAAATCTTATGACACTCCATCATTCACAAGCATGCTTGTACATATGTTGCCATCAACATTTCCAAAGTATTTCCTTTCTATTGAACCCTTGGTATCAGCTCCTGTCTCCTCCCCACCTTTTGAACCCTTGATCAGTTATTTAATATTGTTGTTTTTTACTGTCTTACTGTCTCACTTCATCCCCATTTCTGTTATTCCTTCCTGTGAGGGGTGGGCTATATATTCAACCTTGTGATAGGTTCCCCCCTTTCTCCCCCTCCCTGCCCTGGCCCCCACCATCCCCCTCCCCAAACTACTGTTCCAGAGGGTGTGGAATTCATACTTTGGAACCAGTGGTGTATGTGGTACTCTTGGGAGGGTATGAAAAGAGAGAAAAACACAATAAGTTGTATTTTCCGTGCCTTTGTCTAGATACAAGTCAAGAAACAAGTCATTGGTTGCTATGCTCCCAATTCCTTCTCCTCACTACTCCTATAATTACTTTTAAAAAACATTATTTACTGTAATTTTCAACTTAAAATTTTCTTTGAAAGTAGCATGAACATGTTTTTAAGTAGCTGATAAGAAAACTGTTTGAACAATTAAAGGTCCCAGGATCCACAAGTTACAGTAGTGAGCCAACCATGTTCCGCTACTTTACTAAGTAGAGTTTTATAGAGATGTTCTAGAATAGCTACCCTCCTAGTAACAGTATCTTTCCCCTTTATATTGGAAAGGAACTTGTGCCTTCCTTTTGTAAATAGATTTCCTCTTTCCCTCTTCTTAAGTCTAAGCTAGCAGTAGACCTTTCTTAAGTTATAGCAACAAATTGCTAATTGTAACATTACAAAATAAGCCTACTGGTGCAAAGAGATTTGGGTGAAATAAGATGAAAAAGAAATTTAACCATCACAGCTTACTGAATACCAGATGGGAGTGGTAACGTCTGTCTTCCTGTATCTAGGGAGAGTACCTAAGTGGTATAAACCCCAATAATTATGTTTGTTGCCAAGTCTAAGAAGACAAGCCACATGCCAAAGAGTAATCAAGGACAGCCCCCATCCATCTGATCTTTCTGTCGGGCCACTCTGGATTTCTCATTTACCGTTCCTCTGAGTCACCTTTGATGAGCTTTCCCCAGTGGCCACCCGCATTTGTAACCTTGTCTCTTCATCTTACTTCAGTCCCAGTGATGATGTTTGTTGGTTTTTTGTTTTTAAATTAAAAAATATATATGTATATGTTTTAAAACGACATCCAACCTTTCCGTGTTCATAATTTTTGCTTGTTTTATTTGTGTATCCCTTTCAGAATCATTGCCTCTTTTCTTTTTTTTTCCAAGTTCATTTAAATTTCCTTTATTCAACAATGTGCATCTAAGTCCAAGCCCCAAACGTCTGCCCCACTGCTTGCACATGGCATCGGGTAGTTTGATAGTCAGGTAATCTTAGACAAGAGGTTGGATTAGGTAAGGTTGGTGGTGGGGAAGTTCCCGTTTTCTAATATTGAAGATGGTTTGGATCCTTAGAGAAAAGCCATTATAAGCAAAAAGCAATTTGATTATATGCCATTCTTTTAAACATTTTAAATAGCACTTTTGATGTATATATATATATATATATATATATATATATATAATGAAGAGTTGTTTGGCAAATTAACAGGGCAATTTTAATTGTCCTAGTAATAGGTCATTAGTGTTTAAATGTGCCTTTCTTTGCTCCAATGTTTGTAAACCCTAATTTAAAAAATTTTAGTACTTAGAAACCTGAATTTTCTAGTCAACAAAAAGTTAATTCACAGCTGAAAGATTTTTCTATCTCTAAAAATATTGGTAGACTTATTTATTACCTAAATTACTCTCCTACACCAAACACCAGATTAATTTTACATGTAAGGAAAATTTCTATTGAGAGAACGCAACTTTTGATAAATTAGGTAATTTTCATAAAGTTTGGCTTATCAGTTTATTTTTATACTCTTAGTAACAGAAATTTTAGGTTCTGTATAGGAATGTCTGAATCAACTTGGGTAAATCTGCTAACTTAGTCTTTGTAATGAGATTAAAATATTTTACAAGAACACATACACCCTCTCATTGGATAATCTATTTTGCAGCAACTGATGTGTTTGAACAGTGTGAGCATCGATACTTTTGATATCATTGGTTTTTGTTAAGAATGCTCCATTCTTGAAAGAGAACAGTGAGGTAATGGTGTGTATCCCCTCCCCCTCCACTTGACTCTTAATTGTGAAATATGAGAAACACTGAATTCATAGAAACAGTTAAGGAATCTTTGTTAGTCCAGGTAGACAAGAGAAACAAATTCATAGACACGCATATGGATATAAGGAAAAGGTTTATGTACAAGAGGAATGGAACATTGAGAACACATCCCACCCTAGTCCAGTTCAAAGTCATTAGTCTGATATTATCCCATATGCCCGATGTCAGTCTATAAAGTCTCCTTCTGACTCATGAAGTCACAGGCCAGTGGGTGCAGAGTCCCTCTGCCAGCAGGGGTCTCCCTGTGGCTCCTCGCTTCCAGGGCTTCTTACCAGTGGTGGTAGAAGCAATTCATCGCTGGTAGGGGCCTCCACATGGCTTCTCCAGCTTCTGAGGTCTCGTTCCATCAGGGTAGGGCCTTGTGGCTTTTTCTGCGGCTCCTCCAGCTCCTCAGACACTGCCATCTTGTCTTGTCTGTAGTTCGTTGTCTTGGAGACTGACTCCCCAAAACTGGGGAGATGGCTTCTCATCTCCACCAGGGAAATACCGCAAGATTTCCCAGAAGTCTCAGGAGAAAGCCATGCCCACACAGAGGCCTCATTGGCTACTCAATGGCTATCTCCAGATTAACAGGCTAGACTCCATCCACCCCTACATCTCAGTCATGAAATTACCATAAGCACATAACCGCCACAGAATCTAAGTTCTTTGAATTCAGATTGTGTTAGAAGTAGACTTTGGGGTTTTCATTTACATTAAGATCTTAGGTGCCTTTATTTATATGTGACAATGGGGAAATAGGTCAATGATCATATACTTAGAGGCTTAATAGTAGGACAGCAGATGGGCATTGGACCTCCACTCAAGTACTTTCTCAGTACAAGAACATTTTGTTCTATTGGCATTCCATTTTGCTTACCTTCCCAACACGATCACTGAAGACAAATGTGTGTAAGAGCAAATGTGATGAAGAAAGCTGATGTTGCCCAGCTATCAGATGTAGTGTCTGGGGTCTTAAAGGCTTGAAAGTAAACAAACAGCCATCTAGCTCAGAAGCAACAAATCCCACATGGAGGAAGCACATCAGCTTATGGGACAACGAGATGTCAAAGGGATCAGTTATCATGCTTCAAGAACTAAAATCACATTGCAAGCTCTCTTTCCTGATATGATCATTGATGACAAATGTATGCGTAAGCAAATGTGGTGAAGAAAACGGATGGTGCCCAGCTATCAAAAGATAAAGCATCTGGGGTCTTAAAAGGCTTGAGTAAATAAGTGGCCATCCAGCTCAGAAGCAACAAAGCCCACATGGAAGAAACACACCAGCCTGTGTGACCACGAGTTGTTGAAGGGATCTGGTGTCAAGCACCAAAGAACTAAAATTATATACACGAAGGGGAGTACAGATTGCGGACCCAAAGCCCATCAATAGGTGAAGAGACATCCTCTTACAGAGGGGTTGCAGTGAGGAGATGAGCCAGTCAAGGTACAGTGTAGTAACAATGAAATATGCAACTTTCCTCTAGTTCTCAAGTGCTTCCTCCCACTCACCATCATGATCCCACTTCTACTAGAAAAATCCAGCTAGACCAGGGGATGTACACTGGAGTCGGAAACATGGGGAATTTAGGATAGATGATCCCTCAGAACTAGTAGTGGGAGTGGTGATACCAGGAGGGTGGAGTAGAAAGGGGGAGCCAATTGCAGGGATCTACATATAACTTCCTCTTTGTGGTACAGGCAACGGGGAAGTGAGTGAAGGGACACATAGGACTTTGTAAGATATAAAAAAGTAATAACAATTTGTAAATTATTAAGGGTTCATGGGGGAGGGGAGAATATGGGGAGCTAGTACTGGGGGTCTAAGTGGAGGGAGGCTATTTTGAGAGTGATCATGGCAACGTGTGCAAATGTGACCTGCATACAATTGATGTACGTATGGATCGTGATGGGAGTTGTATGAGTCCCCAATAAAATGATTCATTAAACAAAGGGGGGGGGGAGAGGAACTTATACCAAGGGCTCAAGTAGAAAATATTTGGAAATGAATATGGCAACAAATATGCTCGATACAAATGATGTATTGAATGTTATAAGAGCTGTAAGAGCCCCCAATGAAATCATTGAAAAAAGAAAAAAATATATATTAGGTGGTAAGTTTTCTTTCTTATACAGAAGTCTGAGGTTTAAACATTGAAAGATTTGAGTAAATGTTTATTCAGTTCTTCTGAGAGTAGTACAAAACTAAATGCATAGGAGTTAAGTTTGTTACTTAAAATGTATCCCTATGAACTTGATGGCTTAAATCACTCAGTGACAAAAAGTTGCTAGAACATACAGGAAGTGGTGTTAAGTGGAATGAAAGAATACCGAATTTTTTCATGAAATCTTTGATGCTCCCTTATCAAAGTGATTAAAAATAAATATTTTTAATGAAATTTTTCCCTAGCTGTTTCAAAAAAAAAAATTGTGTCAATTGACCAATTTTATGTATATGTTAGTACCATAGATTAGAGATCCCAGCTGTTTTTCTTACCCTTTGAAGTGGCCCTCCTATTCTCTTTGAAAGTCGTACAAGTAATGAATGAATCTATTAGTTATTGCTAGAATTGCTAACATTTATATTGTAAACTTAGAACCAGTAAAAAATAGTATATATGCATATTTTGTATTCCCCTCTTTTTTGGTACATGTAGTATGTTAAGATGTTTTGTTTTTAAGTTACTTTAGTTTAGAGAATTTTACTGATAACTACATACATATATATACACATACATTCTGATCTAATGATATTAAATCTTAATTTCATTTAAGGCAAAGGAGATTGTGGGAGAAAATCGCTTCGTATAGTAAATACTTAAGGTTATTAGTGCTCTTAAGTTTTTTTATCATGGTACTTGTATTTGCAAGCTTTTTTGTTGTTCTTGAGTCAATAGTCTTTAAAAAAATTCTTAATACAATTTTCATTTTCCAAGCAAAATGTATATTTCACATTTAAATTATTTGCATTCAGTAAGTTTTAGAAACAATTTAGAGAGGAAAAATGCGGTATAAAACTGTTACATTGAGCTATACCACTTTAAAGTCTGGACCTAGTTCAGAAAACACTTAAAGTGAAATTAACATTTCAGTTGAAGTTACAACTGTAATTTTCATCCTGTCATATTTTGGTGACCTTTTGTGACAGCTTGTCTCAATTGGAGGAAAGCATTTTTACTTGCTGATTAAAGATGTCATTTGAAACCATTTTATTACTGGGGATACGGAAATTAATCTTGACACTTAGAACCAATAGAAAAATAATTGCTGATTCACTGCATAAAATGTGTATGTGAACCAGTTATGTAGTCAAGATTAAAATAAAAGTCTGTGCTTGTTAAAAAGATTAAATTTTCTTACAAGTGGGTCTTAGCTTCTTTTGAAAGGGAGGGGGTTGTCTTTGAAACAGTTGCAACAAAATGAAATGTGGCTTAGAGGTTTGGGAAAAACTTGGAGCCGATTATGGATTCAAAGGTGTGAAATAGACTGATAGTATATAAAATATGCCCTTCAGTCTGGGAAGCATAGAAATGCTTCTCATTATATAATTAATCTTTTAAAAGTATACATAGATGAGTAAAAGACTTGTTATCACAATTTAAATTGAAATTTTATTTTAATATGAGAGCCCTTAGAATCTTTTTATGGGAGCCTTGTGCCAGTGGAATATAAATTCATGTGTTTTGTATTCTAAAGTAGTGAGCACCCACTAGTTGGTCAACAAATGCTTGAACTAAATGAGTCTTCCTTACTGTATGACTTTGCTCCCATTTGATGTGATTTCCATATTAGACTGCACATTTATAAAATGTCTTTTCACAGAATAAAATTTTTTATAAATAAGAAATTTTGAATGAGTTTTTTATTCGACTTTAAAGTGTTTTCATTAAGTTTTTGCCTTAAATTAGTACAACCAGTGTTTTGTTTGTTTGTTTTAAAGTTACCCCAGCCAATATGAGGTTTCCGCTTTCTTTTTTTTTCCCTCTCTCTCCTTTTTTTCCCCCTACATCACTGCCTCGGTGGGAGTAGGAAGCCCAGCCTTGCTCCTGGAGAGCTGCTGCTGGATTTGAATCATCAACCCTGTGGTTGGCAATCCCGCACACAACCACTGCACTACCAGGGCTCAGCTTAGTTTTATTTTTTTTTAATTTTCTACTGTTCTGTACTTGTAATCTTTCTCTCACTGACGTGTATATGGACAAGATACTCAACGTTGGGAGGAGTGTGGCCAACTCCGCACTGATGTCAGTAGTGTCTTCTAATAATTGGACAGCAGTAACCAAGAGAAGATTGCAACATGCTTAGCATGTTAAGCTTAGTGTCACTCCTCTTGCTTTTTACCTTCCCTCATATTTTAATCATCTCAAATTAAAATATTTCAAAATGTATAGGCAATAGCTTACACCTTCCTACAAAGGAAATATCACTTAAAGGGCAATGAGTGCCACAGATTTTTTATTTGCTATCACTAGTTTAGTATTTTTCGAGGATGAAGCATTTGCTGTACCAGCATTTCATTATCATATGTTTTTGTTGTTGCTGTTCTTGCCCTACAAGTCTATTTTAGCTGGTTGTAAGGTATCTAACACATATGCATTTTTTCAAATAGAACTTTCAGCAGAAGCCAAAGCAGCCTTGCTTGAATTTGAAGAAAGAGAGCGGCAGCATAAACAGGGGCGCTATGGTTCAAGGCGGGGAGGAAGGAGAGGAGGTTCTTTAATGTGTCGTGGAATGGGAGACCAGAGACGTGACAACAGTGAGAGGGGGAGAATGAAAGATCACAGACCTGCTCTGCTTCCTACGCAGCCTCCCGTGGTGGTAATTTTGATATACATTTTTAAAATTTATCATTTTATTGGGCGCTCATACATCGCTTTCCATCATGCATGGTTCAATACATAGTTACATACACTGTGCTAAGCACCCCCACTTGCCTGTCCTCATCGACATTCTCCCAACATCTTCCCCTCCACTTGGGCCCTTGATATG